>JABFPJ010006079.1:0-11360 GCA_022817425.1 Gryon sp. ZL-2020
AATTATAATATATGAATAATATAATAAAAGAACATTATTTTAATAATAAATAATTTGTCACTCTTTCAATAAGTTAAAATTCACTTTTTCTAAATAAGTTATTTCTGACTTTTTCAATAAGTGAATATGCACTCAAAAAAAGTGAATTTTCACTTTTTACAATTTAAAGAGTATGCTATATTGCCGCAATTTATATATAAATTATATATATTTTCTATATTTTATATATAATTTTTATATTAGTTTATGTATTTTTATAGAAAACTTAAATTTAAAATTTAATTTAAAACTTAAAATTAAAACATTTAGATTATGTTAATATTAAAAATATTATATTTTATATTTTCGTCCGTGAGGGTACATATAACAAATTTATTTGAAATATATATTGAGTATATTTTAGCGACAAAAAGTTATATATTTTGATATATATTTTGATCAAAAATATCATTAAGAAGTAAAAGTCATTCAACATTAAAGTAATAGTACTTAAAAATCTTTAAATTAAAAGCAGAAATATTTAAGTTAGAAAGCTACTTAGCTCGAAATTTTAAGATTTACTTGAAAACGTGTGAATAAGTTTCTATAGACGAATTAATAGCACTCGATTTTTTAAAAAATTTTCGATCATTTATTTTTTGAGATAATTTAATTTGGTTTTTCTCCTTTTCCTATCTCGATACATAAGTTAGAGTAGCGCCGCTAATATAAACATGCATCGACGCTGCTTTATAATCACATAACTCAAAAACTAAATGATCAAAAATTATGAAAAAAAAACAAGTGTTATTATTTCATCTATAGAAATTTATTAACAAATTTTCAAGTAACTTTTAAAATGTCGAGTTTAGTAGCTTGCTATGTTAAATAAATTAAACAATCATTATTATATAAATATTATCATTCATTACAATTAAATATTTAGGAATAAATATTCAAAGATACATATTATGTTTAAAAAATATTCATATTCATTTTGAAATATAATAATAAATATTAAAAAAAATTATAGAAACATTATAGAAATGTAATAAAAACGATATTAAAATTCAAAATTACTGAATAAGCGATGAATTCACCGTTCAAATGAAAAATTAAATAGCATCTCAATTAATGTACAATTTGTTTTCAATTGAAGACATTCAAAAATCAACGTTGAAGAAACAAGAAGAAGAACGTTCGAGAAAATTAATTGTAATGTATAATTAAAATCGCTGTTAAACGTTTCAATTGCATTAGTTCAGATGCCAATCGCGATGATTCACCTAATACTTGGATGATTCAGTGAAACTGTTAAACATTCCAATCTATACTGATTCACGCTGTATAATCATATTAGTTGTTAATTATAACTGTCTTTCAATTTACTCTACTTAATTAAAGTTGAAGTACTCTTTTTCAACGTATCTACGATGTAAAATATTTATTTGGAAAAATGTATAACTTTTTTATATGTAAAATATATTTTTAATATATTTTTGTGTATATTTATATATAAATTATTATATATATAATTCAGAAAATAGTAAATATATATTAATTCATTTCATTCAATTAATATATAATTACTATATATAATATATATAAAATATATAACTTTTTCCCGGAAATATATTTTATGTATTTCAAATATATTTTTGCTAATATTTCGAAATATATTTTTATCATATCTTCGGTTATTATCTTTTTTTATATATGTATTTCAGATATATATAGTAAATATATATATAAAATATATAACTTTTTCCAGGAAAAATATTTTATATTCTTTAAATATTCTTGCTAATATTTCGAAATATGTTTGTTATCATATCGTTGATTACTAACATTTCCACGCAAGCTGAAGTAAATAAAATGTAAAACAAAGAAAAAGAATCACAAAATTATAGAACCAAGTGAGGAAAAGCATTAGAATTATTTCGAGAAAAAATGAATCTAGCCAAAATGCATAAATATAAAATTGTTACGCAATCCGTAGGTATATTAGGATTCTGACGTTTGCGGATGCCATACCAATGCTTACTGCGAGGCTGTTTCAGCAACGTAAGCAATACGTACTAATCGTGTAAAGGAACCAAATTGCCGATACGTCACATTTCTACGTGCATTGCAATGTTAAACACAATGTCCCCTTATTGTTGCATTTAAACAAACAATAGCCAAACATCGGAACTGGAAAGCGCCTAAATCGTACAATGCATTAACTACGAGTTTCTATTTTAAGAAGCAACGTGTTTTTTTTAGCTTTCAAAGTTTTTCGAGAATTTCGAACTAATTGTTTTGAAAATAAATCACAATTTTATTTTGCAATTTGTTTTGTCAAAAATGCTTCTTCAATGTTCATAATCGTAAATCAATTTTGTAAACAACTTTTTTGTACGTTCAAATTAAAAGGTTAAATTTATTTACTAATATTTCATGAAAGCTCAGTGTCATTTGAACGCAAAACGGAAGGAGTTATGTCGTTGAATTTCACTTTCATTCAGTATATTTTGCCGAACGTAAATGCGTACGTTTTATGTCGTATAAAAAATATTGGCAATGTTCGAGAAAACTTCCGCTCATCAGTGCGCATATGTCCAATTGGTTAATCTATCTCAATCTTTGATTGTTGCGATAAAAATAAGGTCTCATCTGTGTATTTGTTGTATAGGCAGAATTCAATTGCGCATCATCATCAATCAAATCGTGGATTCAAAGTTAAAGAATCAAAAAGATATGATTTTTTATTATGTCAAATTAAACAATTTTTTGGTGGATTATTCAAATTAAAAAATTGAAATTTTATTCAAATGATGTATTTTCGTTTTTTTTTTTTTTGATGTAATGAAAATGTAAAATAATACTCAATTTATGGGATGTATTATATATAGAAATATAAAAATAATCAATATTTTTTTATAAAAAATTATGTTAAAATAAAAAAAATAATTCACTGATTAATTAAAAAAATAGGAATTCAAGGGTTAATAGTATAATTTATTCATATTCTAAGTGCTGGAATAACCTAATTTGCTAGCCTGAGTTAATATATATATGTATACATAATTCCGAAAAAATAAAATGTATATTTTTTTATTATATAAATATAGTTGAGGTGACCGTTTTAACACAAATAATCATATTTATAGGTTCTCCGAATATACAAACTTGCGGGTTTAACTTATTTAGAATACATTCTTAAATATAATATTCCAGGCATATAAAAATAACATCCTTAATTACTAGAGTTCACGTTTCCATTGAAAATGAAATATGTTTGAAATCTTGTAAAAAAATGTTGAAAAACCACTTTTCAAGTTTTAATAGAATGACGATGGATTTTTAAGTTAAAATTGATGCTGTTGATAGTAAAAATCTTTGTAAACAAGTTTATAGTTTTATTGGAACACATATGAACACACGTGTTGGTTTTTGAAATTAAAAACTATATTTGGAAATTATATGCAAAAATATAAATAATAATATATATTAAACTCAAATATATTTTTGCATATATTTTCAAACATATTTCCACATATATTATTGAACAAATATATTCGAATATATTTAAAAATATCTAACTTTTTGCCGAAAATATATTTTATTTATTCTATAGTATTTTTTACAAAATGAATACAATATAAGTGAATATATTATAATCACTAAAAACAAAAATTTCTATTAATTCTTATAATAATCTTCCATAATTATCATATATCATTTTATATCCCGCGATTACTATATCATATTGTAAAAATTGCTATAAAATTGCTTTCAATGTATTTTACATATATTTCTGTCTATATTTTTAAATATATGTTGTTCTATGAGGGAACTGAATCTATTATCATGGGATTTTCGAGTGACAAATTTGATAAAAAGTTGTAATCGAAGGATGATTTCAAATCTCAAGGCTTCGAAGGTTCTAAATTATCTATGCAACGTCGCTGATGCCGCCGTCGTCGTCGTCGTTGTCGTCGTCATTGTCGTCAACGTTGGCCTGGTTTATCTGCGTTCGCACCCGAAATATCTTACGTACGGTCTCACGTTCTCATGCTTACCTTCTCTGTTTGAATGAATGTTCTTTCTTTTTGTTTCATCATTTTATTCGAAATTTGCATGTTTAATATTCGTAAAATATGTTAAATATTAACATTTATCATGTTTTTTTTTCATAATTTTAGTAAGAAAAAAACTTTTGTCAACTTTTATTTGCAAAAACATTTTTATCTCAAAAAAAATATTTTTTGATTTTTTAAATAATAAACAAATTAAAATCATAATATTATTATAAATTTTTTTATAATAATAAATAATTAAATTTTAAAATAATACATTTTTACTTTGGAATAAATAAAAATGTAATTTTTTAAATATTTAGAACTTTGGTATTTTTTTTTGTTTTTTTAAAATAATTCAAAAAATTTTTTGCGCCATATTTGGATATATTTACAATTATAAAATTGAAATGGCACTATTTCACCACTAACATAAGAAGGTGTTTAAAAGTCATGCTAATTTGATTATTTGATGAAAATGTGAATTTGTAGTTCGCATTATAATGTCATGATGTGGCGCCTCATATATTCTCAAATTCTTTATCTAATGACAAAAAGGCAGAAGTTGTATATGCACCACATATGCCTGCATCGAAGTAAACGAGATGCACAAACACAAACGGCTGACAAAATAACTTCATGCATTGGCAATTGGGTCGGGGTACCCCTTCCCGATCCGACAAGACGTAATGCAATACCACATTTTGTCGCCTCTTGTACATTAGCCAAACTGTTTTTCATTACAAATTCGCTGCATTAATCGCAAAATGTTGTTTTTCTTGTCTTATATTCTATAAAAAATCATCAATTGGTTATATTGTAAATAAATTATATTATAATACTAATTTTTTAGGTAAAAGAATACGTATATACAATAATAGAAATTAAAATCAGTCTAAATCGAGAGATCTAATATATAAAAAATTTTGATTTACAGATATATTGTACATTTTAATTGTATTTAAAAAGTCTAATGTATATCCTTGTATTAACTGATATAAATGTATTTACGATGAAAAATTGTTTTGCGATATATTTAGTTGATTGGCTTTAGCACAATTTTGGCAGACTACGTGAGAGATAGGTTTTTTGAACTATTTCTAAACATTATAATAAAATATTTAGATTTATTCTCACTTTATATTTAATTTATTTGTAAATGAAAATAAAAATTAAATGATTATTTTTATAAGTGTTTATTATATTTATATATAAAATAAAAAATGTAACCAATACATGGATTTGTGTTATATTATAAATAATATCTCTTACTTAGACTTATTCGTTAAAAAGTAAAATTGACGTAAATTTAAGAACCATAAGAAACGTGTTTATTGTTAAAAAGTGAAAAATTATATTATACATTAAGCACATTTAATAACATGCACAGTGTCAGTATGTTAATGTTCGGAAACTTGACTCTGTTATAAGCAATATTTATTGTGTTTTCTTTATTAATTTAATTCTCATTGCATTTGACTTCTCAACAATTAATAAATAACACACATTTGACATTTTAAATCATCTGTAAATAATGATTACAGATATAACGCAAATCCGCAAATATTGCAAATCTCATAATTTGAATAAAATTGAACCATTCATCATAAGACGACGCTTATGCTCATAAGCACTTAGTGGTAGGGAAGAGAAGACAGGAAGTACTTAATCATACTCGTGACAGTACGTAGATTATTACTGACTAAATGCTATCAACATTTTTATTTTTCATGCATTCCAGTACTGCCAAAAACATATTTTGACCAAAAAGTGTAACCTCTGATCAAAAGATATCCCTATTTTAAATTAAATTTTATCTATTTCTGAATTATAACTTCGTATAAATGGGAATAAATAGATTTTAATTGATGTCCATATCAGTATATATTTAAATTTCAATCTAAAGAACATTATTGCATTAAACAAATTGCTATTTCAACTAAGTTTTTTTTATTATAATCCCTCACGAAACAAAATATTTGTCAAATTATATGTAAATAGATAAAATATATTTTCGGAGTAAAAGTTAGGTATTTTTAAATATATTTAAATACATTTCGTCAAAAATATATGTGTAAAAATATATGCAAAAATATATTTTATTTTCCGAAAATATATTCAAAATATATCTTTGCATATATTTTTAAAATATAAATTTCACGGTGAGGGTAATTTAGTAAATATTCCGAATAATTAATTATTTGATAAGAAATGTATAAAAAATTTTGATTTACATAAATTACTTTTCTTTTACATTATTTTCATCAATTCTTTTCATTTATATTATTTCGCAAATTAATTTTAATTATCATGGAATAGTTTATTTCATCATAATTTACGTCATCATATGGTAAATCGCATCTAAACAATTGCGCATGTTGCCAATTTGTATCACCTCCTAAGATGGCAGTTATACTTATTTTAGATGCACCGTCGAGCTCACGTGTTTGGAAATTTGAACTATCTGGAATGGCAATTGTTTTATGTACGTTACTTTTCTCAAAATATCCGTCTACTTTCCAATGAACAGTTCCTTGTTCGAAAGTTGCGCATATTGCATGTAGTTGTATCGATTCCACCACATTTTGTCCACTACTTTGAAAAGTCCATTTTATACTTCCATCAGAATCCGAATAATCAGAACTTCTTGCCAAGTAAACTCTACCCCAGTCGTATTCAGTTTTATAGAAAATCCCTCCTTTACAATCGTCAATTCCACTTTGCCAACATTTTCTTAAATAAACTTTCCTTTCATCTGATTCTTCTACTATAACATACGTATCTGTTAAAATATTATAATTCAGCGTAAATGTATTACACGCATTTGGAATGTGCCATATATGAGCTTCTAATGGATCGTTCTAAAAAATAAAATTACATTTTACATTTGTATACGATTTTATTAAATAAATAATTTATGAAACTAAAAGTATATATCAAAATATATGTCAAAATATATATATCCTTTGACCGCTAAAATATATTTAAAAATATATTGCACACATTTTTATATATGTAAATATATTTTTATAACATATTAAATATATAACTTTTTGACGAAAATATATGTGCATATATTCACATATATTTGTGTATATATTTCGATCGAAATATATTTTCTTCCATTAAGGTAAGGTAATATATTTATTTGTAGACAATTATTTTACCTTTATTTCACCTCTCGTTAATCTCCAGGCTAATGATCCAGAAGTGCGGCCTTGATAATCAACATCTTCATTTTCTTCCGATGGTTTCTTTTTCCCAGGCGGTGCAGGTAACATATCTATCAATTCTTTTAAGCGTCTTTTAATAATATAATTCTTACGCGTATTACTATAATTGAGTGTGTTTATACGTTGTTCATTTAATTTTTTCATTAATAATACAATGCTTTCCTCACTACACTTTTTGCGACGTCGCATAACTGATTTTTGATCAGCAGTATATCGCCACGTTACATCTTGCATTTCATCTTTAGAGAAAGCAAAAATATATGTCAGCTTTTTTCCCCATCCTTTTTCATACATCAACGGAGTATCCATTGCTTCTTCACAAGGATCTAAATGAATCCATCTATTCTGCGATATCGACCAAACCTAAAATAATTTTTATTAACGAATTATACAATCAAAATATACAAAAAAAAGTATTAATATTTTCTATAATAAAATTTCCTATACCAATTTAAGAAAAATTATTGGTTTTTAAAATAAATTTTACTATAAATGTAGTAAAGTTTACTTTGAATATATACAACAACTTTTTCAATTTACATATATATATATATATATCTTGATTCCCAGATGTTATATGAGTTTTTCCTATAACTTTTTTCACCATGGAATTTTCATTTTATAATTACATTTTGTTCAGTTCGCATACCTCAGTCCAAACATGATCAGTTTCATCGCTAATGAATCTCGCATCATATCCCAATGTTCTGCAAATCAAAGTGAACACATTAGCCCATTCACCACAACGACCCCCACGAGTTCTTAATAATGGTTCTGGATCCGAATATCGTGGAAATTCAATGATGTTATTGCAAGTGTTACATCTGAAACAAAATAATATTTGATGTAAGACTAGTTTTTATAGAAAAACATTGCCCTAGTAATTCAAACTCATATTTCCATACATCGCAGTATAAAACTAATATATGGCCATATATATGTACATAGTGACAATATATGTTTTGAATTACAAGGGTGTTTGTAAATGTAAAATTATTTTTTGTTATACTTACTTGTATACTTCTATTCGACTTATACGAATATCAGATGAACGTTGTTCTTTAAAATATGTACTATCCGAATCACATAAATTACATTTTGGATTATTCACCCATTCGAAAAATTCATGTTTAAACCAATGCAAAAGTTCTAATAGTAACCAATCTTGCATTGTAAAATTATTTTCGTTTGGAACAATTTTACCTGATTTGCCTGCGTTTTGGATTATTGCTTCTCTAAAAAAACAATATATATTAAATCAGCTCTAACAGTTTTTTATTTGAATATTTATGCAAATTGTTATTCTTTTTTGTTTAATGTATAACAATTTACACTCGAGTTTTTGATAAACAATTGACTCACTTTTGATATTGTCTTAAATTCTCCATCGCTGCATATTCCAATCTATCAATGGGTACAATATGTTTTATTTTTTCTTGCAATTGCGGATCTTCATATCGCAAGACGCTTTTAAAATTGTTAATTATTTTTTCAAAAAAACATTTTTGTGAATATGAATTTTTTTTGCACGCAGTAGACGTCGAAGCTTTTTCATTGTTTTCAACAATTGGCTGGGATGGTGCTTTAAATTCATTTTTTGTTGTATCTGAAGTTTCTGGTTTTGGTTTTGGTGTTGGAATATCTTGCTTAATATCAGTTGTTATTAATAGTTTCTTGAGTTCTTTTACTCCTGTTAAGGAGGATTCTAATGGCAATAAAAATCCATCGTCGTTCTATGCAATTAAGAAAAAAATGTTATTATTAAACTATTATTATTATTATTATTATTATTATTATTATTATTATTATTATTATTATTAATTATTATAATAACAGTATTCATAAAAGAAACAAATGTCAAATATGTAATATAATATTCATATATATATGTTTAAAAAAATAAATATATAAAATAATACAACAAATTATAAATAATATTGTTAAATTATCTTACTTCAATAAATCCGGCTGCAAATAGACACTCGATTGCTCCAATAGCTGGCATAAGTTTTTTTTCGACTACAGAATTTCCAATTCGTACTTTTCGATACTTAACTTCGTTTGGACATTTAATTATATTATCACACATTTTGCTTAAAATCTCTCTGGCTTCTTTTTCCACAGTTTCGTCATTCTCTTTTAACAATAAAAGGCAATACTCAAAATCAAATTTAGATGTCATTTCTGTTTGAATATAGTCCTACTAGAACTAAAAGAATAATTTAATGATTAAAGTAAAATATTAAATATTACTTAAATTTATGCCACGTTGAACATATTATGCGTATGATATTATGCTTATGTACATATTGTTTAAAATATTACATTTATTAATTAAGATTAAGATGTTATTTATTTATAGATACACGTATTACAAAATTATGAAAATGTATGTATTAATATTATTTTTTATTTGAATTATTTTACATACTTTAATATTTGAATAAAATTTTTTTTTGTTTACTGTAGATTACTGCTGATCACTGTCATGTGTCATACAATTGACTGTTACGTTTGTACTTTGTAGTCATTGATCATCGTGGCGATATTACACATAGGTCATAGACATAGAACAGATGCGGAATTCGGACATCTGAAACTTACAATCTTGATGAAGTTCTTAAAATCCTATTTAGTTGGGTAATGGACGGATTACTACTAGTGCCACGTACGAACATGCTATGTACTAACTAGTTTAAATTATACGTTGTATATGTTTGGCAAAATATAAATTATAATTTTATATTTTGAATATATGTTATATTGCTGCAATTAATACATAAATTATATATATTTTAATATTTTATTCAATTTTATTTTTTATTTTATTTAAAAATATACAAATTGATATATCATATATAAAATATATATATAATTTATATATAAATTACGGTTATATGGTATATATTAACAATATAAAATTATATTTTATATTTTCGTCCGTGAGGATTCAAGCATGTAATTTACTTCTGCGCATGTGTAGTGTCTTCCTTGCCACTTTGCGACTATCGCAAGACGAAACTGTTCTATGTATAATATCTCCATGCTGGGGGCCACCTGATCTGCCGAATTATCAAAATTCCTAGCGCTACATTTGTAGAATGTTTGGTAAAGAATAATTGGTAAAATATCATATCATATAGAGTTGTATTTTACTTTCAAAAAAGAAAAAAAACTATTTTATATTACGAAGATTATTACTTTTACTATTTAAACATTATTAGTTGTATGTAAAGTAATAATTAAGCATTATAACGATTATAATTTTTAAATGTAAATATTTTAAATCGTAGATAAAGTAACAATTATAGTTATTATAGCTAAATATTTTTCTTTTAAACTTGATATTTTACCGATTTATTTGTATGATTTTTAGTGCAAATGTAACGCTAGTTACATGGTGATCATACCATGACAGTGCAGATATATTTATTTTTCGATCGTTGCATAATTCAGTAGAGCCAACTTGTCAACGTTAAATATAATTTAAAAAAAGGCGGTAAATTTAAGGAAAAGTTGTAATGTTTATTTTATAAATATTTCTAAATGCTTGGAAATTATTGTTAAGGAAAAAAAGATTAAAATGTAAAAGTAAATAAAAAGTCAAATTCAACTTAGCAAAAAATCTTTCGGACAAAATCTTTTTATGTGAAATAATTACTAACGTTTTGATACAAAAGTTTTTCATTAAAAAAAAATAAAAAAGTGTTATGCAAAACATGTTTTTTACTTTCTTTTTTACAAAACATAACTAATTTAGAAATATCAAATTTTTTCTGTGATTTATTTTTTATAAAAAAGTAATTTTAATATTAACAACTTTTAATGCAACAAACAAAGAAGTAAATATTTAATACATAAAAAGTGTGAATGGAATATAATACACATTTTATATCTATATGTATATCTATATTTATATATAAACATGAATATAAATAATTGAAAGGAATTGTATGAATTTAATTAATAAATTAATTAATAACGCAGACTATTATCCAGCAACCTGTTATTTTGTAGATTGTTCGCATCGTTTGATAATTGTTTTTGAACATAGATTAATTTTAGCACGCAATAACTCATTCATTAG
>JABFPJ010006080.1:0-11358 GCA_022817425.1 Gryon sp. ZL-2020
GAACAATTTTTTCACTTATGAATAAGTGCAATTTTTGACTTTTTTGAAGTAAAAAAATGTGTCACTCAGCAAATAAGTGAAATTTTCACTTATTCGAATTTAGAGAGTATATTTTTATAATTTATACGAAAATCTCATTTTGATTTGAAGATGGCTTTAAAATAAAAATATATCAAAATATCATAAAATGATTATTGAAATGCAATTATACAATTACGTTTTAACACAACTATGTATCTTGTTTTTATACAATTATTTATAGATACATTACGCGCTGTACGCATCACATTGATTATTTATTAATTTCAATTCAGATTTATAATTAAAAGTGACCTGCATTTCTTAAAATATCGAATTTCTGGTAAAAAGTATTGTATGTTTTTAAATTATTAAACCTCGACTTCAATTTACAATTGATTTCAGATATATAAACTTATCATATGCTTAAGTTTTTTAATTTTTTTTTTCATTATTTGTATTTCTTATTTACACTGTTTTTATTAATTTGTTTTTACTTTATTAATTTTTACATTCAATCCATTAATTGACTTTATCAAGTTATTAAAACACTTTAATCAGTGTTTTATACTATTCGCATGTTTAATTTTCATGTTCATTTGAAAATTTATAATGTAACAATGCAATTCTCATAAAAATAATGAGTTCACTTAAATGTATAGCATTTTGTAAATATTTCAATTATTTCTTCAAAATTATTCTCTCTGAATGAAGATTTACTACTATAATGAATTCACGCAAATGATTTTATGATTCCTTTATGTTTATTATTCGACACACAGCCTGTAGCAATTGAAACAATTTGCTTTCTTCGCACTTTAAGATTTTCGTGATTCCCCGTTAATAGAAAGGTTTCATCTTATTAAATAATATGAGAAAAAAAAATATTCTTCTGTAAAATATTTTCTACAATGAATATATAAAACTTGAAATGTTTGTATTCGATTTCAATTAAAAAACCAGTATTTTATAATTAGTCAACGTTTTAACAATGTTAAAACGTTAACCTACTCAGAAATGTGTTAAATACAAAATGTACAAACTTTTTTAGTTAGATGACTTATAAAGCGCCGATTCATTTGGATAACACATTACTTTCTTATTTGACATTTGTGAATCAACAAATATTAGCCGTACGATGTACAAACATAGATCGGCACGATCATCTGTTTGCTTCATTCAAAGACAGAAGAACCGACTTTTTCCGTTTTAGATCATTGACCAGCAAATGTCCAAAATATTTAAAAAGCATTATAATTAAAGTCATAGTAAACAAAAGTTCGTAATAATATTATTGATTAAGAATTTGTTTAATTTAAATAAAAATCGAATCACTGAATCCGACATATATCTAATGCATCATCGTGGTAGTAAAAAAATTGCATGAAAGTTTTCCAAAAATAACCTTTTTTAATTTGTTTTCTATACAAATTTAATGTTAATTTAATATTTCATGAAAAATGTTAATTCATAAATTTATATGATCTCAATGGAGAATCTGTTAATTTTAAGAATGGTAATTTTATTTCATTTAATTATTGTTATACATGCCTATAAAAAAATAAGCAGCATTAAATTGTGGAAAACCGACTATAAAATATTATGACTGCTAAAGAGGCACTATTTAGTAATCGTTGTGAGAATATTTTATTAAATATATATTAACATACCACAAGAAGGCGAGTGATAGGAGTATGAACAATGTTTTTTGAGATACAGTTGATATTTGTAGTGAATGCAGAGTAATGATTATTTATTTATTTCATAGAAATTAATAAAATAATTTGCATTATATAGAATTTCATATATAATAAAAGTTATTTATTTTTTAATTGAAATATTCTTATGAACCCTTATGTAATTATGTGTAAGTTCAACGTCGAGAAAAAAATTGAATGACTACAAAACCCTATATAAAAATTGTATACAAAAAATACTAACATTACGATAATGAGCGCTTAATATTATTTCGAATTCATCCAATGATTGATACGATTTTATCAAATGATTAGATTGATTAATTTTTCAAGTAAAAATCGTGTAGAAAAATGACTCACGACTCTGTTCAGTTATAAATTAAAAGTTAAATAAATACAATACGTACATATAATATAAAATTAAAATAATTTACATTAGATATATTGTATATGAGCGGAAAAAATGTGATTAAGCCAACAATATCTGATGTTAAATTAATACTTTTTTACAAAGTTAGAAGTATAATATTAAGCCAATTTTGAGCCAAAGAAAACTGATTCGGAATTCACTCCATGACGTATGATAACTATATATGATGTACGTAATAAAAAAGTGCTGAAAATCTTCAAAACATAACTTTAAAAATTTAAATGAAAAACGATGTCAAAGTGTAACACATAAAGAAATGTTGGTATTAAGCCAGTGGTGACAAATGGCCGAAGTCTGGCACAGTACTGGCAAACAATGGTTTGCAAAATGTACTGTCTCGATACATATTTGCCGCAATAAATATACTGTCCCGATGGTAGGGCCAATGGTTGTCTATAAATGAATAACATTTGTTGGCAGAATACTGGCACAGTACTCATATACTTTTGTTTGAAACATTTGTTTGAAATAAAATTTCAATGTCTAAAAACTGTATAAGATAAATGTTAATTAAGTTATTTTTTTACATTAAGAGTTAAATATATTGCAAATACTAAAGAAGTTAAAAAACAGCTATTACGTTATTATCAAAACTATTTAATTTCAACCACAGGCCCAGTACTGGCTCAGTGCTGGCTCTGGCCTAGAGCAAACCTTCAGCATGTATTCATGTTTTAGATAGAATAATTTCGAAGGCACCGTAGACCAGTGGTAAAGTACGAGACTAGTAACCTGAAGGACCGAAGTTCAATTGTTTTCAGAAAATTAAAAAAAATATAATTTACAATTTTAACAAGTAAAAAATTAATAGTAATATTAATTTGATACAGAAAAAAAATACGAACTAAAAATTGAATATATTTATTTTTTATTAATGAAAATTAATTGCAAAAAGCCACTGGAAGTCAGTACTGGACTAGTACAGACACAGTACTAATTGCCAGCCGTTGATATCTGTTAAGTGCCAGAGTATATTGGTGTTTCATCCCAGTGCTGGCTCGTACTCCATTTACAAACGGTCACCCAATGGTGACTAGTAAAGTGCCAGTGCTCAGCCATTCGACAATTTCTATTTGGGAAGTTAATCTATAAAAAATAATTTTTAAGTTTTTAAATAAATAGTAACTTATTGAACATTTAGTAAGACATTTAGTCTTACTAAATGTCAAGAAACAATCAAACAATGTTAAGAAACAATCAAAAAACTATGATGAAAAGAAATATTTCTTTATACAGAGTGTGTCACAAAAAGATATCGAAAAAGTAAGAGTTGATTTCTTGTAAACATATATGTAAACATATATTTTGCCACAGGTTTAGCCAAGGTTGCCACGACATTTGCCATAGTATGGCATAAGCTATGTCGATATGACACATTATATGCCACAGTATGCCGCATTTTTCCTATGACATGGCAAAAGCTATGGCATCTACACTGTCAAAAGTAAGCCTATAAAAATTATCATCTTTCTGACAAAATAGGGATATACTTGTAAAAAACCAAAAAATTATCATCTTTTCTGATAAATATATTCGTTTTTATGAAAATAATTTTCAAGCTTCGAAGACTTTTTATTAGAAAAGATGATAATTTTTTTGGTTTTTTACAAGTATATCCCTATTTTGTCAGAAAGATGATAATTTTTATAGGCTTACTTTTGTCAGTGTATGCGGCTAAACCTATAGCAATGATATATATTTTTACATGATTTTTTTACCAGAAATCAATGCTTGCTTGTTCAATACTTTTTTGTGACACACCCTGTATATATTGGTATGAGTTACAAAAAAAGATCTATTTATTACCGTATATAAATTTAGCCAAAACTGTATGAATGCATTGCAAAAAGAGAATTTTGTTTTGGTATTCAAAAGATGACTCACATATAAAAACGATAACAGTTTAATTACGATATATTGTAGATGATGCTTGCAGTTCTACAGACATCTGCTCAATGAATTACTCTATACAATTATTTTGTAAAAAACATTTTTGGAATAAATAGATGACATTTTACTGCTAGAAAACCACTACAATGTAATTTGAAAATGTTGCGTTCTAATTCGGCAAGTACCCTGTTTTACGATATAGGTTTTAATGACTAACCTTTTATAGAAGCTTAGGGTTGGAAAAATATCAATTGCAAAGTTGTTCCTACGCAGAAGCTAGCAGTTGAAAAAAATCAATGTAACATCACGATATTCACATGTATCACTAGCACTTTTAAAGCACTATTGTCAATTGCGGACACACTAAAATTTTCTATTCATCTACAGATCAATTCACTGAAATATTTTGTTGGGCGTAATGACAATTGTACCGACGAAATTACCGTCGCAGCGCAATTTCGTAATAACATTGTCCTAATTTATGGATTGAAATTTGTTATAAAAGAAGTTCGTTGCTTTCTTGAATAAGAACGCGAAGAAATCAAACCCGATTACAAAAAGAGTCATAAACCACTTGCTGCAAATTTCACTTCACCTGGGCAAGATGGGATATAAATGCGCATGCGTGGTTATAACAATGTTTCACCATGGGTGTTTTTGGAGTGTATTATAATAGGCTGACTTGTTGAAATCAGTCACACATATCTGGGTAAGACATAGCGTACACTGAGACGTCCCGATGCGCAGCGTCACTTTCCCCTCCACAAATCCGCCCCTTTCTGTTTTGAACTTCCTACCGATCGAGTCATATTCTCCCTACCAAACGAATCCACCCATAGAATCTACACTGAAAAACCAAGCCCCTTTCTACACAATAATTCTCGTCTCCCTCAAGGGTTTTATCTTCCAAGTCAATTTCAACGAGAAATGAAATTTTATGTTGATTTTTTTAAATATTGTATTTATTCATGTGAATATTAAGAAAAATGATCGTACAATGATAATAAAATTTAATAAATATTCGATAGAAGAATCTTATATTTAGATGTAGAATATGTTTTTTAGATATAATAGAAATAGATCTAATAATGTAAATTTTTTAATTGTAATTTAGTTTTTGTAAATAGGTCTAATAATCAGTTTTTTTGTATTCATGATTCATAAAACAACAAATTTTGTAAAAATTGTATACTAAAAAGACAAGTATCCCATTGTTAGACATTTCTGATAATTAAAAATCCTAAAAATCTTTATTACTGGAATTTAAGATATGTTATTGGGATCTCAGTCATGAGAAACGTCTTAAAGCTATTACTGTGTTAACATTATCTTTAAATATGATTGACATATAATTTTAATAACATTTTCTTTAGAATAGAAATGATTCATTGCATACTCTAAAAGAGATGTCTGAACTAAGAATAGCATTTTCCGCAAGGTGGTCGATTGATGATAAATATAAGATCCAAAGTCGTGTATGGTAATTTGATACACAATCATAAACAATTATAGTTGTTCGTTTATACTCTCGACATTTGATTGATTTTTTTATAATTTTTGTATGCTAGTATTTATTCAATATATACAAAACTAAAAATGTTGTACTTTATTTAAGTACAAAATACACGAAGTTCAAATCAAAATTTGGTACAAAAACAAATCACATCTCAATAAAAATGTTACAATAATGCTACAATAAAATGCTAAAAAAATAAAAATGTTGTAGGGAAAAGGCGGATAATATGGCCATATTAAGATAAAAGTTTAATAATAATTGCAAAATTATTAAAAGTAAAATTTGTTTAACGTAATATGAACTTAATTTCGGAATGAAAAAATATAAAGTTTGTTAGATTACGATAATACAATAATATGAGATTTATTATTAATATTATTAATTATTATTATTAGTAATTAGATTACAATAATACTAGATTACAATAAAAAACAATCTGCTAATTTTATAACAAATTGTCGAATCATTATTAAAATGTATGCTATAATACACTTGTATGCAATATACATTGAAACTTATACAACAAAATACATTATGAAATTTTAGAAATTACTTGATTGTTTGCTAGAAATTAAAACTGACAGCTTATATATTGCTCACATCTCTCCTAATTGCTTGAAAACAGATAAATATTTTGTATGATTACCATTTTATATCTATGGCAATAGTATGAAATAAATATAGTCGATGTACATTTATTTCATACTACTGACCAAATATTCGTAAGTAGTTTAAGATTATATTGGTAGAGGCTACATGACAAACGTACGGGTAATCGGTCTAAATGTTATATAACTGAAGAATGAAGTCAGCCTTTTTGTAAATTAAGAAATTTTGATAAACATGGAAATTGTCTGAATGATTAACCTGTGGATAGTATAAGTAGAATCAGTAACAAAACATATAGATAATACAAATTAAAACATTTATGACTGTTTGTATCTTTGCATTTAAAAGCAGTACATATGTATCTGCTATTCGATTAAAGGGTTGTAATGAGGATATAATGCTAGGCGTTGATGTGAGTGTTGATGGTAAGGCAACGTTAGCTACAGCTTGATTACATTAATATGCTTTAAGAAAACGATACATCCATACATTATCACGTTGAAACTACCAGTTTCCACTTTGGTTTCAACGTTAAAATTGTTGTTCTCTTAACGAAACTTTTATTCGAATGATCAAAAGTAGATCAACAACTGTTAGTACAAAAGAAATGTATTTGTTGTAACAAAACTGTATTCCGAGTTTGTATATAAGTATTGTATACATCTTAATATCAATAAAATTATGTTCTATACTCCAATACTACTTTGATGGATTAAAGATTGTTAAAGTAACAATTCATAGAATGTAGAAATGTCCAAAGATAACGTTGAAATTAGATAGAATCCCTATAGGAAATTGCCAGACTTAACGTACGGCCCAGAATTAGCTTGATACTGCGGTAACACATTCTGCCAGTAGACCAGTACAGTGCCAAACTTGGACCAGTTGTTCGTTTCCCATTGGATAAATATATTTACCTTAGTAGGTATATAAGTTTAAGAATCTAACTAATTAATATGAATAACTAGAGCTTTTACACGAAATTGAACTTTTCGAAGAGGGTGAAAGGAGGGTGAAACTAAGTTTGTTAAAAAGAAGTAGAAAAGTGTGAAAAGAAGCTAAAAAGATGCTGAAAAAGTTAAAAGGAGGGTGAAATTCGGAGATTTTCACACGAGTTGAAGATGTTTAAAGAAACTTGAAATCAAATAGACAAGCCTTCTTTTAAAGGCTTACAGTTTGAACTTGAGTATTGCAACCAATGTCTATATCACGTACTTCAAATGTCCTTCGAAAAAACTTAAAATTGATTATAAACTTGATTATAAATCATAATCAAGTTTATTTTTGAATTTGAGTTAAATATTCTCTGTTGAATATATTAAATGCATAAATGTTTAAACGAAAAGCAACATATGTGATATTATAGTTTTACTAATTTGGTAGACATTGCAGATATCTGAATAAACTATATATTTTAGAGTACGAAAATATGCACTATAATTGCAGTTACACAGCAAAAACAAGTGTTTCAATTTGAAACGTTTTTGTAACAGTTTTTAAAACATTTACAGGTGTCTTAAGTTTGAACCTATCTTTTTTAAATTGGACAACACATCTAAGTGTTTTAAAATAAAATACTTGTTTTTATATAGTATACTGGCATAAAATAGTGTAATGGATCTGACCGTATATTATACTATTTAATTAAATAAATAATTTACTCGTATTTTTGACGGCTAACAGAAATTTTACTGTAATAAGCAAATGTATTTGGTACATATGATAAAATATTAGATTAAGATGAAAATACATTCACAATCACAAAAACATACCATAACAATTATCTTTTTTGTTTCTCTTTTAGATAATGATGTTTGTTGTTTTCTAATTATTTTATTCTCACTAATTTATATAATCATCATTCGTTAGAAAATTAAATTAAAGGAAAAAATAAAATTACAATAACTGATTTGTAATAAAAAAAAGTGAATAGAAATGTAAATAAATTTACTTTAAAGCAATTTAGCCAAAAAAAATGTTATGATTGAAATTTTCTTAATGCATCACAAAAGGATACGGGTTTCCTATACTTTTGTACAAGATGCATCTTTTTGTACACAAAATTAAGATGTAATCATTTACGTAAAATGTATCAATATAAAATATTACAGTGGATATGATATATAAAAATATAGTAATTAAAATTGTGCACTGTAAAAATGGATTTTGATTTATTTTCTTAAATTCAGTAAAATATTCTTACATTCAGTATAAAATGTTCTTAAATTAAGTTTAAATTGTCTTAATTAAGAACATTTTACACTGAATTTCAGAATATTTTATACTGAATTTCAGAAAATGGGACAATCATTTTTTACAGTGTGTGTACAATTTTATATTTCTTAAATATAAAATTGTATCAACGCATATTGCTTGAAAATTTCATCATGAGTAATCTGAAACATATACTACTACACATATATGTTGATTTATTTGTAGAAGTTCCATTGAATACTTTAATATCCGTCTATGATTCTCACGTTAAGTTTAAAAGAATTAAATCCATTTCTTCCTGTTCATTGAATAATAATACATTTGTAACAAAAATTATTATAAAATATCTTATTTATAGATGACATTATGTATGTCAAGAAATTTATGTGATTTCTTATTACATTAATCCTTGAAATATAATTCAATTTTGCAGACTATAAATAAAGATCTCAATCAAACACGTTTTTCAATTATTCCTTATTAATATATTGACAATATATTATTTTTAGCAAATCATATATTGCCCATATTTTAACAATATGTTAATAACATATGGAAAATGTATTGAATATATGACAAAAATATATGGTCAGTATATTTTTCATATGGACAATAAATGATCCTTATTACCAGGGATAAAGTATATTACATTTAAAATATATTGTTTTATTTGTTATTTTTTATAAGATTGATAAATTAAAGTTGCTTTTGACGTAGAAAAGGATAAAAAAATATTGCATTGATGATTGTATGACATGACAAACAGCACAATATTATGTGTACTGTACAGCACTACACAAATTTTGATATCACTGCTAAGTTGAAATATTATTTATTAACGCAAGACAAACTTATATTTTTGTTTATTGAAATGAAGTCTTTTCGAGTTTTATAGCATTCATAAAAGCGGGGTTATATGACAGTGAGTCAACCCAGATTACCGGAAAGTATTGAAGGGTAGAAATACGTTAGGGTAGAAATAAATTTTTGGAGAAATCGAGGAGATAAAATTTTCTTTCTGAGGTTTCATCGGCTTCTTCGCTTTGTCTCGCAAGCGCAAACGAACACACACCCTCGCATCATTCTGTCGGCAACCTTTAGAAACTCTTCTCGCATATTAGCATAGTTATTTTTATAATTCGTCGCAGGATATGTCTGTTTGTATCAATTCGTATGTTTTATTAATATGTTGTAAATAATAAATCGCATCTGCGTTTTGGTTTATTACTAACAAAATTTCTTAGATTGTCGAAAACTAATTTTGTTATCATTGTTATAATTAAATATATGAATCAGTTAAAAAAAGATAATAAAAAAAATTTGTTAAAACATAATTTTATATAAAATACAATAATGCAGTAAAAACATTTTTTCATAAAAGTTTTTCATAACAAATTATATATTAAATATTTCGTTAAATCTTATTTTAGATTCAATATAAATATATAAAGTAAATGTAAAACATATTATTCTTAACCCCTTAACGCCTAGTGTATCATATATGATACAAATGATACAATAACTTTTAATTAAAATTACGAATTAATTTTGAATTTTTTTCAAATTTCGTTTGCATTTATGTGTTCTTTAATGTTACCAGATTAAAAATCATAGATTATTAATGCGATCTTTTCTGAATTATAACAATTATTAACGTTTTGTTTAATAAAAAATCATGTCATTTAAAAAATGTCCGGCATTAAAGGGTTAATATTATCAATTTTTCATTAACTTCCACTAAACTATAACAAAAGTAATCATAATCAAAAAGACAATTCATAGTTTCATTAACATTACTGAACTGGAACCATAGTACGTTTAATATGTAATTTCATTTTTGAATAAATATAGTACACAGTGTTGAAGTCCATAAATTTGTATTTATATCAAGATCAGTATAAAGTTTATTGAAATTTTATTTGAAATTATGTTTAGTTTCTTTCTTAACTCGCGTGTAGTATATAAGTACCAATTATGTAATTAACAAGTCATTAAATGAACATTCAGTTCTTACTCCTTTCATAACAAAAACGCCTTTTAATGCTACTTGCATGTATTGAAAAGAAACACCAAATATTCACATTCAAACGAGAGAGTTTCAACTATGGTCTGTAGATGTTATTCTCAACGGCATGTTAGGACTGGTATCCTTAAGCATGACTCGTTATATTTATCAAGATACTCAAATATATTTTACGATCTATTAAATGCCACGCCAAATGCTTAAAGCTAGACTACAGCGACGGGCCTTACTTGCACCATGTCAAATCATTGGCTATAAGAAAAACTCAAATCTTCTATTTATGAGTCGAATTTGGTTACATGTGTAAATATATTTATTTTTGCGATGATTCTTTATTTCAAATAAAAATTGTCTGACATATAGTCATATATTACGAAATTATTTTCTTATGACTTTTTAAAATGATAGTTATTTGATGCTTATTTATTTAATATGTTATTTTTATTATTAATTAATCTTACTTATATCCTTATTGAACTTATTATTCATATTTTTCTAAAATATTATATGATCATCGAAAAACTGTTATATTTGTATTAAACTTAGATCAATCAATTTCAGGTATGTTTAAGTGTTTTGTGAAATATGTTTATATTCGTAAGTTCTTAAAATTACAAATACAATTTATTCAACTACACACACAGAAATAAACGTAGTGCATTTAACTCCATTTTGGGATTAACAGTTATTCATTAGAATTAAGTCAAATTAATTTCATTCAATTGCAAAAATGAACTTGACTCAAGCAAAATATGCATTTAACAATTGAGTTCATTCAAGTTGGTTATGAACTAAATTCAAGTCCACATAAATAGCGGCAATATGGCATATATCCTACTAATATATTAATTTCAATCTATGTTTGTGTGTTACCTTATCACATCAAAACGACACTGAGTTTAAGGGAATATTGGTTTGTTTGTTTGTTTGTTTTTTTTTTTTTTTTTTTTTTTTTAAAATA
>JABFPJ010006081.1:0-11357 GCA_022817425.1 Gryon sp. ZL-2020
ACTGTCCTCATAAGTCCGAAGTCCCGCCCGTAGCCACTGATCCACTGAAACATAAACAGTGGCTAACGTCGTATTGGAAATACGACTCAGACTGCATTTGTTATACTTTCATATAAAATTTACTATACTGCAAAACATTTTCTTCAAGGTGAATTCTGTATGTGTATATTGAACATAATAGTTTAATTGTCAAACTTTGTAATACAAATTACTATACTGGCAAACAAATACTTCTTAAAAATCTCGTAATTATTATAGAAATGTCTTATAATTTCTGTTGAATGATAATATTTACTTTCTGTATTTACTAAATTTTACTATACTGCCTTACAGAAACTATAATAAAATGTAGGAATTTTTATTAAATTTTACTTTAAAATATACTATTTAACCAAAAAAGTCCGAAATTACTTGGCAATCTAACAATTTTTCTTGTACTTTCGGTAGTTTTTACTGTACTTTTATTGTGCGTGAATAAATAAACAAATGTTATTTTCATATTTAAAAAAATTTCACATAAAAATTATAAAAGTAATTGTTTAGATTATGAACATCAATAATTGCGGTATTGGAACATTCAGACAATATAATGTCTGAGGCATGTCAAGCTAAAAGTCAATTTGATGTATGTATTTCATATATGAATATACACTCTATATGTGATGTATTGTTTTTGTATGCATGCATTATTGTTTCATCAACATGGAAATAAAACGTTAAATACAACGATCAAGCAATAATTCTTCATTAAAATTTAACATGGTGCAGAAAGGCTGTCAATATATATGTATGAGAATGAATCTGCAAAATTTAAGCTTCGGTATTCATGCGAAATTCTTAATCTGCTGTTGCATTTATTACTAATACAGACATAGATCAAATGATCCTATTGAAGTATTAAGAATCGTTAAGACATGAAATATAATCTGATTAAATAAGCGTCAAGCTTTTGCACTGTAAAGAAAGAACGTGAATAAAAAAATTTAGTAGTATAAAACGGTTGTAAAACGAAATGTGTTGCGACAGCCTTTCGTCTTAAAAATTCTGCTGCTAGTGCGGCATATTGTCGGTAAACGCATAAAATGTCGTCATTTCTTGCGCGTAGTATCTTTACTAGAGTTAGGAACAATGGTCAATGTGAGAAGGGTAACAGCCCGCGGCTTTTTTCCGTTCCAAGGGTTGGTTTATTTTTTATCGATGACATATGTTCACGGACAATCATTCACATCAACAATTTTAACAGCATGCTTATATGAAAACATCACATTAACGTTTTCATAAAACATTAGTTAAAGATTTAAACAACCTTTTGATTATTGAAAAAAAACATGTATGCATTTGTAAGAATATTACACTTTTATTTCCAAAATTTATAAGTATAATTTAAGTATCGTTTAAAGCTTATGAGAATAAAACAAAATCAGTAGTTGTTTTCAACGTGTATATTTAAGTTCAGAATTATATTAAGTTCATTCTTGTATAATTCATGATATATATTATGTATAAAGAGTTTATTTATTTTGATTCTTTCTATCATTTTTTCAAATTAAAAAAACATTTGTTATAATTAATTTGTTTATTGAAATTATATTACTAAAGTTGCAATCCTAAGCTTCGAATTAAAGAAAAACCTGCAATTTATACGAAATATACACGTCGTAACATGCTTTTGAATAGTTCAGTTCAGTCTCATGTTCAGTTGACACAACATAAAATTAAAATTATTTAATTTGTCACCATATAAACAATTAAGCTACAATAAATTAGCAGATTTATTTCATAGGTTTGTCAGTTTCATTTTCAAGTCATTTGCATACTTGTGCGGTTTCGTTGTTATATAAACAGTAGTGCGTAATATTTCATTTCAGTCGGAAGCATTGATCCAGATTGTGATGTTCTTTTTGTTGCTAAAAAATTTTGGTGCGGCAATTAAGAGTTAAATGCTTTGTGTTCAGATGCAAGTCAACCGTTTGGCTTTGCAAACTTTTTGCAGTAGACTTTCATTTTATTTCGTCGGTGCTTTCAAAATACAAGACTTTTATTCTATTTTATGATATTATAAAATATTTTTTAATCTTCATTTTAAAATCTTCAACATTTTGAGCCATTTATTAGAATTTTATGTGGAATATACTAAATGAATGACTATGTATAGTTGTCAATGCACCGAGCACCATTAGTTTTTTTTTAATTGCTAATCCATTTAAAACTATCAGAAACATAATGGCAGATGCGAGTGCAGTATAACCTTAAAGTGGGTCATCTGATAAATGAAACGATTGCTTTGGAAGTGAAAGTTTAAATTAAATAAAAGCCATTTATAAAAATTGATATTGTTTAATTTTTAAATAAAAACAGAAGGATGGAGATTCACTGGAGACTAGTTTAACACACTTACCTGTATAGTATTAGTTATTTGAAAAAAAATTAAGAAGAGTTTTTTCCATAAAAGAAACTATAATTATTATACAAATATAAATGTATTGTGTAAATCTAAGTATTTTGTATATTGTATTGTAATATTTGGATTTCTAATTATTAGACAGTTTGATTTTTGATTACTTACACTGAAGGAATTAACTGAATAAAAATTACTATGAATCTGGTTAAATCTGTGACAGTAATGTCATTTTCGTGATAATTGATACACGCAGAAAACAAAATATTGATACTCACTATACCGTACATCAGTAAATAATGCACCGTAAAATATTTTTTATTAATCATTCATTGCAGATGTACTAATATTAATAAATAATTTCCGGTGCATCAGTCAATGACGTACTCGAAATAAAAAACGGTACAGCTGTCAAAAAATCCGAAAACATCAATTTTGTATTCACTTAATATTAGTTTGTATTATACTTAGTGTTATTTTTTTCATGATTAAAATATAATTTGAAGTTTCTGACATAACATAGGTTATAATATCCTTTTTTTAATTTTCTTTTTCGTGTATGAATGTCAATTAATTTCGAATCAATTGAGTCCTATGGTGCATTAATTACTGATGTACGGTATAGTGAGTATTAATTTCTTGTTTTCTGCGTCTAGATTTTGACTAAAATTTGCCGAATTTTGATGAATTTTTACTAAGTCGCATAGTAAATATTATGTGAAAGTAAATTTCACGCCTTGACAATTTAAGTAACATAACAAGCCATTTAACAACAGTTGGGCGAATAGCCGCGAGGTTAAAGTACGACGGCTTATTAAGAAACAGGCAGGTACCGAGTCCGAAACTCGGAGAGGAATTTTTTTTATAATGTTAAAATTATTTTACTAAGTCAAAAAGAAAAATTTATTAAATGCATTTACAGTCACAAGTTTACTCGGATACATAGTAATTTTTAATGAGTTATTTTCTTTCGTGTAATTTAATATTTTTCAACTTAGTTTTATGATAAAGTAATATGTTAAATAACGTTTAAATAAAACTGGAACCACTTGAAAAAATAATTTAAATGACTATATTTTAATATAGAAAATAAAAAAAAATAGATTTTTATAAAAATTAAACAATCAAGACAAACGGTAGTTTGTTGACGCCAAGAAACAAATCAAACAATTTAAATGTGACGGTTCAAAATGTCTTCGACGACGAACTACCTGTCTATTACGCCGACCAGTTACTTTCAAAATTTTAATTTGGATTTATATTTTTTCTGCAAGAATAAACACACTAAGTGTAAGAGTGAAATATCGATTTCGTTGTTTACTCTCAGTTTTACTCTCGGTTTTCGGATAGTAACTAATATCATTTCCTTAATTTTTGCATTTTTATTAAAAATATGTCATTTTTGACATATCCTCATTATACTGGTTACGACAAGATTAGTTGCCACCAAAAAAATTGTCTCAAAGAAAATTTCTTGGAGACTGATTCATAAGATTCTTCAGTCATTTGTCCCGAAATCAATGTCACTGTTGGTGTCTTTATAATAATATTTTTGACTGATATTTAATATCACATATTTTTGTTTTATTTCACAGAAAATTATATTTTTTGGAGAGAATTTTTTTTATAGTTTTTGCAATTTTGGGGTAATCCCTACAATGATAATATTTTTAGGGTTTCTTATTAAAAATGTAAATAGCTACCCTAACGGAACAAAATATATTTCGGAATATATATGCAAAAATACATGTAAATATGTGCACATATATTTTCGGCAAAAAGTTATATATTTAATATATATTTCAAATATATTTCTGAAATATATTTGTAAAAATATAAGTAAAAATGGGTCTAGGAAAAGTTCCCGACTGTATATATTCCATAATGTATAAATTCCATAATGGATAAATTACCCATATATATATACAGTAGAATCTGTGAAGAGTCCACTTTTTCTGTCCTTTTTAACCTGCAAAGAGTCCACTATCGTTATCATTTTTTCTTCATACTAAAACGTATGTTAAACAAAGAGTGAAATAGTGGACTCTTCACAGTGTAAACAAAGACACAAATATGGACTCTACACAGGTTCTACTGTACTTTATATGTATAATTATACCATAATTATACAAAAGACTGCACGCTGCATTATGTTACACATTTAGAAAGCCAAGAAATTACATAAAATTATTATAAATTACATTTTATAAAGCTAATTAACCCTTACAGGACGGGAAGCCAGTATACTGGCTTTCAACAAAAAACGATGATAGCAAAGAAAAAATAATGAACTTTACATGGTTTCTTATGTTTTTGGCATCGCTGAGTCCGAATTTCATGTCAAGAATGTATTTTGACAGTTGACAACTGTCATTATCGCTGTCAATAATCAAAAAATCAACTCTTTTGAAGAAATCAAAGTTTGTATATAAGTTTTTGGGATCGCTGAGTACGACCCTATACGAGAACCTATATACGAACTTTGATTTCTTTAAAAGAGTTGATTTTTTGATTATTGACAGCGGTAATGACAGTTGTCAATTGTCAAAATACATTTTTTACATGAAATTCGTACTCTGCAACCCCAAAAACCTATATAAAATCCTTGATCTTAGCAAAAAAGTTGATTTTTTGATTATTGACAGCGATAATGACAGATGGCAACTGTCAAAATCGTTTTTTGACACAAAATTTGGATTCAGCGACCCCAAAAACCTTATAGAATAACATATCGGGTAAAAATCTTAAAAAATAATCAAGAAATTGATAGAATAAAGTTCACAAGTCCGTTGTGGACGGGAAGCCAGTATACTGGCTCGGGAGGGAGGGGAGATTTTTCCTCGATCATCCCTTTGATGAATACTAAAAAGTTTCAACATGTAAAATAAAAAAGATCATAAAAAAACACCCCGTTCTCAAAAGGTTAATCAGAATGAACAAAATTTTTGGATTTCAACACATAAACAACAAGTTTATTTAGCAATTTTTGTATAAAAATGCTAATCAAGTTGATGCATTTAAAAAAAAAGAGTGTTATTTTTCATTGATTTTTCAATAAGTTACAGCCATTTGAAAAATGGTAATTTTTTTCTTAAAAAAAGTGATACACAAAACGTCATAAACACAATTTAACATACAGTAGTCCTAGGTAAAAATGACAAAAATTGATTAAAAAACATTTTTTTCAATCAATTGTAATTTCGTTTTGATGCGAAATCAACAGCTTTATTTGACGAATTTTGCATAAAAATGCAGTTAAAGTTGATGCATTTAAAAAAATTCTTTTGGTTATGCTTACAAGGTTAAAACGTAAAAAAATGTCACGTGTAACAAAAATTGCGTTTCACATATCGAAAGAGGAAGAATTCACCTTTAATTTAAAAAAAAGGTAATTTTCGTTGATTTTTAAGAAAGTTACAGTCTTTTGAAAATTAGCAATTTTTGGGATGAAAAAAGTGATGCGTTTTTTTTGCGACCAGTGTATTAATGTACTTCCAAAAAAGTCCGAAAATATGATGCTGTTTAGTAATTCTTACTAAATAATATTACGTTAAATGAAAGATTATACTAAGCGTGTATATAAAAGTAAGGGGTATAGGTAAGCCTGTTATAGCATATTAATGCCAAGTGTTTAAAACTATCACCTAGTAAGTCCAAAATAAAGCGAAAACAACACTAATGCCAATTATGGGAAGCTAATTGGATACCCGGGGGTCGGGTATGCCGAAAATGTGTCTTTGGCCAAACTAATCCGTAGTATGTTTAAACCACTCTGGGCGATCCGAAAATACCGCTGGATAATGTATTTAAGGAGTTGGTGACACAACATTTTTGGACTTTCCGAGACCCTAGTGGTCTGAGATAAGGGT
The DNA here is from genome assembly GCA_022817425.1 of Gryon sp. ZL-2020. NCBI lineage: Eukaryota > Metazoa > Arthropoda > Insecta > Hymenoptera > Scelionidae > Gryon > Gryon sp. ZL-2020. The sequence continues at coordinate 6,268 of JABFPJ010006081.1, forward strand.
CCGTGAGGTCGGGCCCTTAAGGTACCCGAATAAGGTATTTAACGATTTGGCGACAAAAAATTTTTCACTATTTCCGAGAACTTAATGGTCTGGGATAGGGGTTCAAGGAGTCGGGTATGCCGAAAATGTGACTTTCGCCAGACTAGTCTGCAGTATGATTAAACCAATCTGGGGGTCCCTCCATCCTGGCGAATAATGTATGCAACGTTTTGGATATGCATGCAAACATGGACAAACATTCTTTGACCATGTTTGAGACGCTTATGTCCACATGCATATGCCTAGGACAGGGGTTCGGGTTTGCAAAAAACATGACTTACGCGACACTCATCCGTAGTATGTTTAAACCACCATGGGCGATCCCGGAATAATATATTTAACTATTTGGTGACAAAACTTTTTTGACTACCCTTGAGACCCTCATGTCCATATGCATATGTCAGGGATAGCGGTCCGGGAGTGGGAGGGGTGTCAGGTATGCCGAAATTGTGACATTCGCTAAACTCATCCGTACTATGTTTAAACCACTCTGGAGGGGGGTTCCCCAACACCCCCGGATAATGTATATAAAATTGTTTTGAAGCGGAAATGCGCTGCATGTTGTTGGTTTTTTTCGATCTCCAAAATTATTTTGGCCCTTTCAGCAGATTCAAAGACTAAATGAAAATGTGGCAGCCCATTAGTGGAAAACACTGAAATTAATGACGAAATTCAAAATCTATATCCACCATTTTGTACGTTTTTCACAAATTCCGGAATATTTCCTCTTTTGATCGAAAAGGTCAACACCATTTATATATTTGTTATATAAAAGAATGGGCACATTACGAGCTAATATTATTTTAGACTCTCCCCGCTGTAGTTTGACTGTTTTCAATGATTTGAGTTCTTTCGGAAAACCTTGTCGATCTTGTCAAACAGTTTTGCAGGCATAAGTATCCTTTTCAAAAAGCAGCCACATGAATTTCACTGAAGTGAAAAAATTATCGAAGAAAATGTGGTGGTGTTTGTATAAAAAGGATTTACACATATCAAGAACTACTTGTCTCCTAACGACAAATCTTTGTTTTTCAATTTTTTTTTACCAACGTAAATTTTTACTCGTAACAAGTAGCCAGATTTGCTTTCGCATATTGCCCACACTTTGATACCCAATTTTGTCGTTTTTTGGCTCATATATTGCTTGAATCATACCCTTTGAAAGCTACCATTGCTTCGTTAACTGTCAATTCACGTGCATGTAAATAATGATCTTTAAATTTATCAATAACATGTAAAATCGAACAACATTTGTAGAACAAATCGTGCTTTTGATTATTATTTTCTTCGTCAGTTAAGTGAATATATTGTTGAATTTACATACAACAATGAAAAAGCGTTCTTTACTTTCCAACATTGAACAAAATCGTTTTTTAAGTACATTTTCACTGTTGGTAACTTAACTATCTCCATAAACATTAATACGCCAACCTTTGCTTTTACTTCCCCATTACTAACATCATTCCAATGTTTATCATAAATACGTTTCTTCTTCTGAATTAACTTGCCATGTTTATTGGTGCAAATTGGAGTCATTTCAACAATACTGTCATCAAACAATAAATTGAAATATAACTCTTCGTTGCTACCAACAGGCCAATCACGAACTGGACCAACATTATCAGTAAAATTACTTACATCATGCTTTTTTACATTGTTCGAAAATGTAGAAATGTCTCTTTTTGTCGATTCGGTGTTTGCCTCGTTGTCGATTGAGTCTTCCTAAGCTTCATCTCCATAATCTATAGGGCAATCAGAGTCGGATTCATCTCCGAGTTCTTCCAACACATCTTCAGAATGTTGAAAAGGAAAATCTGTAGAGTAAAAAAATAAATTTAATTTTGATATATATTATGATATTTTAATATTGATTAAATATAGTTAATAATGAAGTAAATAAATTTTATTTGATTTAATTTAATTTTTTATATAAAAATTAGTGAAATATAGTAACAAAATTACAAAAACAAAATATTATAAGACACATTTTTCATATTTATATTTGACTTATATTTCATGCCACTTTCTATTCTATTTCTGTTCTATTCTCGTAGTTTTTTGAAAATTGTATAATTATTTGTTTAATTTAATGTAGTATAATGTATGTTTATACACACGTTTAATTTTCACATAATACATTATAAAAGAAGTGCCTGGTTAAGCTACCGAAAATATTAAGGGGTTACACGAGTCCAGAAAGCGGAAAAAACGACTATTTTCAATGTTGGTTTTTTTATAAATAAATATTTCGAAAGTTTTCGAAACAAGTAACATTTACTAATACAAGTATAAATAAGTTAAAAATGGGTCGATCATTAAAATATATTTAAAAATCGCGGATTTCTCTTCCCTTCCTCAAATCGCCTCCGCGCCAATATGCCTGCCTGGTATGCACGATAAGTCTTACATATTTTAAGATGACTTTTTTATTATGAATTTAATCAATGTGATATTTTGTACACGTCATCTTGAAAGTCTAAAGGTTCCATTTCCGGAATAAAAAAAAATCGATTTTTTGAAAGTTCTGGATTCGTGTAACGCCTTAAATAGCTCGGTCCCTATAAATATACCACGTGACCACACACACAACGATGTGACGAGTTTTGATTCGTTTTTTTCTCACTTATGCTGTTTCGGGCTGTTGCAGAACTGAATAGTGTTAAACTAAAATAGAACATTAAATTTCATCAAAAATTTCATATATTTAACCTATCTCGGGATATTTAAATTTGTCATTACATTGTTTTACATAGGAGATAAGCCTGGTCAGGCCAGCAACACAAATAGAGAAAAGAAAGAAAACGAAATAGATATTAAATTAGATATTAATAATATTTTTAAATTAAATTAAATATAAGATTTATTCAAGAGTAATTGATAAATAAAATAATATTTATTATAAATAAGGAAGTATATATTAAATATTTTAAAAGAAATAATTATTAACTTAATAATGAAAATTAACCGAATCTAAAATACTGAAAGCAATAATTTCAAATTTTGACTATTTCGCAACTCAGTATCTCACAAAAGTTTAAAAAAAAATCTAATATAACGTCACTAAATTAAAATAAATCATAATAAACGTATAGAATTTGCGTTGCCTAAGAAAAAGGCACTCTAACTTACACAAGTAACCAACCTGGACAAGATCCTTGGGAGAGACAGCACTCGAGAATGACACTTCACAAACCTCGATGGAATTTCACGATCTCCTCCATCAGGTTCTTGCATTCCTGGGTCATCATGGATATTTCCAGCAGAAAACCCTCGAATTTTTCGATGGTGGCACACTCAATTGTCCTGATGGCATGACACTTATTGAGGTACGATCATGGTGACATCGGTAATTAGCGCCGCTTACGTCAACCCCGATTGGTCCTCAACCTGTTATCTTAGGTCAGTCATGTGTCACACCTAGAAGAATGTTATGTGTTGCGTATCATTGTTTGATGCCCGTTTTAGAATTCTTCTTTCCCAGTTGTCATCATTTCTCAAGTTGCCTTAACATCTCAAGAGATGCTCGGTTTTTGTAATGTGTGGAATCTCTCGTTTATCTCTAGATGGAGAGTTAGTGTTTAACGATGTTGATTTGTGTATCAGTGTGTCTCTCTCTCCTTCACTGGCTCGCTGGTGTGCAGCTTGAGACGTTCACATTGTCCTTGTCGGTTGCGTGTTGCGTTAACGCGTATTGCCCTACTTTCCGCCGCGCGGGACGCACAGCTATGCATCATCGTGTCTTACTCGCTGCTCGCCCTCATCTTTCTCTCACTCAGGCAAGTTGCAAAATTGTATTATCAATTGACTTTTTTTTAAATTATCGATAGAATTTTCGGTAGCTCAGTTGATCGTATTGCTCCACTTAGAGTAGTGCCGTCAATGTCAATACTCATCGATACTTTTCCAAAACAAACAACGCTGCATACGACATTATCGGCGCTACTCTACCCAATGCATCGATATTGGAAAATCGAAACATTCAAATTCAATTATCTTACAGACCTACTCGGTAAAAAATATTGAAAATCATGTGAATATATTATTGAACTATTTTTCATTGAAACTATAATTGGTAAATATTTGAGTGCAGTCGTTAAAACGGCCAAACTACTTCAAATTACATTTGCTTGTTAATAGATCGAAGAAAATACTTATTGAAGAATAGTACATTACGCAACAAGGGAGATGAAATCGGGAATTCGTTTTCCCGAGCGGAGTTTACAAGCCGAGCCGAAGGCGAGGTTTGTAACCGCGAGGAAAACGAATTTCCGATCATCTCCCAAAAAAAACAACATCATTGAAAACATGAAAACAAAAAAAAAATGTTTTTGTTTACATTTTTATGTTCGTTAGAAACATGAAAATGCAAATATAAAGTGTTAAATATCGATAAATAATTAAAATTTATTTATTTTCATTAAATATTTCGTTAAAAGAAACAAATTTTTAGTTGATTCAACTAAACCTTTCTCTGTGTGTATAAATTGAGTTAATATTATTTTCTTAATAATTGTGTTTTTTTAGAAGCCGCACTTGTTGCAAAAAATATCGTGTGCAATGTGAGAAGAAATTTGGCAAATCTGTCCTTGTGTGATTGCCGCCCTCGACTACGCCTTGAGCGTTATACTTCACACTCGGACAGAATTGCCAATTTTCTTCCCTAGTTGCACAATATACTATTCCTCGCATCCTTACACAAACACATACAGGTGAAAAAAGGTCAAATAAAAAAAACAGTAAAGCCCATTTTAATACAAAAGCGAGTTTTTTTTTTAAAAACATGGCGAGTAAAAGTTGTTTATTTTTTAACTTAGAATGCGAATCTGCATTAAAAAATAGGGGTTCCTAATAAAAAAAAAAACGATTGACCTTCATTTGAACTAGACATCGATATTATGTAAATAAACTGATAGTGCCACTGAATCAGGGTGTCCATCAGGCGTGAAATGCGGGAAAAGCGGGAATTGTACGGGAATAGAAAATTAGGCGTGAAATGTACGGGAATGTACGGGGATTTTTTTATAAAGCGTGAATTCGGTAAAAATATTTCG
>JABFPJ010006082.1:0-11357 GCA_022817425.1 Gryon sp. ZL-2020
ACTTTTTCAAGAATTTTTGTGCATGAAAGGAAAATTTTTACTGTTTTTAACAGGAACTTTCATGTTAATGGGAATTCTGTGGTCAAGTTACTGTTTAAACAGTAATTTATTGTAAGTTATTTTTCTTAGTGTATATTTCTAAAACATATGTCAAATATATTTTTATGAAAAAAATATATTTTTATGAAAAAAATATATTTGCGGCAAGAAATTATATAAACGATATATATTTTTTATATATTTCTAAAATATATTTACAAAAGTATATATTGAAACATATAAAATTATATATTTAGTATATATTTTATATACGTAAAACGGCAAGAAATCGTATATATTTGAAAATATATTTTGAAAATATATTTTCGACCGCGTGGGTATGATTAACTAATTTAGGGAAATTTTCATTATTACATTATGCTTGTAAAAAAGGTGTTTTCGGTGTTAAGTTTAGCTGTCCTTGACTGTGACGCGCGTTCATACTTAAATGGCAAAACAATGGGCAAAACAAAGGTTCAAATTAAAAGGTTTGGGTACTGAGTGTGGTGGATGCAAACAATGCAGCAGTGAAATCACTCGCAGATGTCTTGGGAGCAACATTGAGAAAGGATTAGGCAAAAAATTGTTTTTCGGTTTGGGGGAGGGCAGGTGAGAGTCGCGGTTCTCCGCGGCTGTTTCCCCTTGAAAGCAAAAGTCGTCGGTTCGCGACGTGGAATCGCCAGAGAAAGCGCAAGTTGCCAAGGGTTGGCCGAGAATTCCCTATTGTATTTCTCGCCAATATAGCTCCTTTTTTGTGTTCTATCTCTGTCTATCTTATTTTGTGCGTTTTGTCGTTTCTTTTTGGGCTCTTTCTGTCTTTCGAGTCGACTTGGTCCCCTAACAGACTCAAAACCTCGAAAGCCTTACTCCTTCGTATATTTCGCGTGAGTTCTGATTTATATTGGATTGACCCCCGAGAGCACCTTTTTCCCGATATGGCTCCGGGCACAAGAAGGATAGAGACATTGAGAAGGGGCCAACCGATTACAATCAAAAGCGCTTTCAGATGTCAAGGCTCCACTGTGCCTCGTACTTTTTTTTCAACTAGGGGAGACCCGCACGCAGAATATGACAGGAGCGCACAAACGGGGGAAAAAGAGCCACCGCGTAAGAAACGTACCAAGGCAAGGACGAAGAACAGCGTCTCCGTGACAAAGATGTCTGAAAACTAGGCTGCCGCATAAACGCCATTTTACCAGACTAGAGATTTATGTTCCATAACAAAGGATTATAATTAACAGCACTTTTTGTTGCTTTTTATAACTCTGTATGCATTTTTTTTGGCATAATGTATTATGAAATTATTTTTTGTGTTATTTCGACATTTTTTTTCAATGTTTCAAATAATTTAAAGAAACATTTTAGTGGATACGGTAATTGAAAAAACAAGATTTTTTGTTGGAAGAAGAAAGTAGAAGATATGCACTCGAAGACAAAAAATACAAATGGCATAAAATTTAAGAGTAGAATACTTTTACGGTATTAATGAAAAAAATAAATATTCAAGACACTTGTATATTAATATGCCAAATTAAAATTTTTGTAAAGAAGATTTAAACGAATATATTATTTCATATAATTTATGGAAATTTTATGAAAGTGCAGAGTGATTTTAACTGTGAAATTCTCGAAGAATTAAACTTAGACAAATAATGCAAAATCGTTTAGCAAGTCAGTTAAAGTACATTTTGAATATTAATTACAAATATTAAGAGTAACGTTAATATAATTTCATTAATTAATAACAATTCTCCTTATTTACTAAAATTTTTTTTACTAAGTTTTTACTAAAAAAATTTACTAAAAAATAATTTTACTAAAAATAAAAAAAAGTGTTTATTACACTTAAAAAAATGCAGAAAATATAATTAATCAACATTCATATATATTAAATCTGTAATTAATCGCTAAATTAATTTTCCAATTATTTAGCTAATTGTCTAAATTATTCCAAATGTCGATATAATAAAGTATAGTAAGTAAATTTGACTTATTACACGTAGAGCAGAATTAAAATAAAAATTTATGTTTAAAATAAAAAATTTACTGAACTTTCAATAATACAAGGACAGATGCAAAATTTCGCGAAAAATTACTGCATTTTTAATGAAAAATTATTGAATATTTATGAAAAATTCATGAAAATGCAATAATTTTAAATGAAAAGTTCAGTATTTTTTCGCGAAATTAACTTAAAAAATCAAATGTACAATCTTAAGTATTTTTAACATTAATCCACATCTTCTACACAAAATAGGCCATTTTTATTACAAATTAATAATTAAATAATACATCATTTGTCATTCGCAATAGTCAAAATATTATCGTTCATTTTTTTTCACATAACTGAAAGAACCAATTCAAAGTACTCAATTAGCGGTAAATAAAATAACCGGTTAATCCTTTGACAGAGCTTACGTGCAAAATGACGTAAGTTGTACAAGGCGCGTAATGTGTCGTGCAAGGGCGTCGAGGTGTGGAGTCGGTTGGTTGGTTAAAAGAAGAAACACACAAGAGAACGAGAATGCATTTGAGAGACAGCTTGACGTATTATTTGGAGCACACCTGTCTAACGTTGCTCGCGCTCAAAATCGTGTTCGCGTTCCCATGCCAAAAAATCTCTCCAGTTAGACAAGGAAAATGATGCCGTCTCACTTGCACGGATGTCGTAACCTGTAAAGGACGACTCGTGCATGTTTCGTCCTCATATGTATGTGCTTTTTTTTCTTTATTATTATTTTTCGAACGAGCTCAAAAAAATAAGGGACAAACAATGAGCCGAAACGTAACGTCTGGACATTTCCAAAGAGACAGCTCGAGAAAGTTTTCGACTCGGTAAAGAACATCTCCCTCGATCTTTCTCTTACGCTCTTATAAGCATCGCCCTTAAGTGAAATAGAAGTACATTGAAGGACAGAGATACTTTACTCGGTCACGTGTTCGGATACTTTATTCATATACAAAGTGTACTTCGTACACTCTTACTGATCCTTGAAAAGGACTTAGTTTGCATCACAATAACAGACCCACATTTCTTTTGTTTAAATGCACTAAACTACCGATTAAACGTCTTTCAATCATTAATGTTTAACATTTTTAACATGTTGAGCAAACTTTGGATTGTTCATATGATAATTTATGATACAATTTTGATAAATTTAAAAGTTGACTTGCTTTTACTTTACTTTACAAATTTATCTATATTTGTCTATTTATTTGTTAAAAAAATATTTTTATTTTTTGTTTAATTATTTTATAATTTATCTATATTATCTATGTCATATAATAACTAGAAAGATAATGAAGATAATCTCTATCATCTTTAGAAAAGTTTTTTACAAGTATATAAGTTTTATCAAAAGTTATTATCAAAATAATTTAAATTAATTATTATTTATAACATAAAATTTTTAAACACATAGAAATTTAATATTTTGTCAAGATGTTATACTTAATTACATAATTTTCAGATATTTTCCGTGAAATTCAAGTTATTTATGTAGCGGATATATGGTCCTGTTGTGAAAACAAATTTTAACTTAAACAAAATTTCTTTTCTATAAATACCTCATCGACAAATGATGTTTTTCCCACATTTAATGAAACATAATTTTATCATTAGCACTAAGGTTAATATTATTTAAACTTTATTTAAATTTATTAATTATATTAATATTTATAACAATTGGCATGTATTAGCAGTAATTTTTTACATAAATAATAAATGCTAATTGTTTGCAGTTCTCTATTTTAATTTATTATATAATACTATTATATATATATTATATATAAAATTCTGTTACAAAATGTTAATTTTTAATGTACTTTAGATATTTAGATGTACTTTTCTTAAATATTTTAATTTTGTATAATTTTTTTTAATATTAAGTAAATATTTTAAAAGTAAATATTAATTAAAAATGCAATTAAACAAATATTTTATAGAAAAATAGTATTTTTCAAGTAGTATTTTAAACAAAAGTAATAAACAATCCAAATATAAATCACTGCACTGATTAATGATTATTTGAAGCCGTCATCTAGTTTTATGTGTAAATCACAAAATCGAGGACACCGCAAGTCATTAAATGATTTTTGCTTGGTAACTGTAGAATATCTATCTTGCTCCTGGACAATGCCCTGTGTTTGAACAGATGTTTGTTTTTCGCTTATGCAGGTATAATTTAGAGCGCATCTCCAATATACTGATGCGATGCGTTTCCCTTTGAACTGAAGCTACTGCAACGCGTGTTTCTCATTTTTTCCGGCCAAAAACCCTTTTTAGACCAAAAACTACTAGATTTATGACTTCACACAAAACAAAATCAACTACATTGTTTGGCTGACTTTAACTTCAGTCGGCCAGTATTTTAATCGTGAAAAATTATACAGAAGTCAAAAAGTGAATTGAATAAAAACAAATAATGCATTTGTCAAATTTGACATTCGAGTGACTTTTTGCGCATTATTTTTCATTTAACTCATCCAAAATTTGATATTGAATTAACATTAAACTGTAATATTTTTTTAAGTATCAAATGAACCAATTTGAGCGCGTGTAAATACGAAATTGATAAACTGTGAATTAATTGATTAAAGGTATTCATTGAGCTTGCAAAGTAAATATTATTACAAATTAAAAGAGAATTTGTGAACCAATTTCAATGAAAAAGCAGTTAACGTGATTTATTATTTGAAATGTTATGTATAAAAAAAAGGTCAAAGAATCGTGCAAAAGAGAGCGAAATCAAAGAGAGTAATGCGATTCGTCGTTCACGTGAAATTTGCATGATAAGAACCGCGCGACTATTCAAGCGACTAAGTAATTCTGGATTACGCAGTTACATCTACATATTGCAGTCGTATCAAATGACGGGAAAGAGAAAAAAAATGTACAGGAAGCACATATATAGCCCTCTATTCTAGGCAGATTTTCTACATGGCATAGATTTATTTCAATCTCTTGTACTACAAAACCGTCTTTATGTCAAAAGTAAATTTTTGTCGAAATAAAAAATTCGAAAAATAAAAATTTTATAATTATATATTTTTTTCATTTTAATATAAATTTGAAAAAAATAGATTTTTTGTATGAAAAAATGGCTGACGTGAAATTTTGGTTGATTTAAAGGAATACTTGGGACGTTGACGAGATTTTTGAAAAATCAAAAAGAAAATAATTCGCAATACAATATTCACAAAATTAATTATCAATATATTCAATTTTCAGCCGTCGATATCAAATTGTAATGCACGAATCGTACGCAGAATCATCTAATTGGAGAGGCCGTAATTTGCATACGAAAACGAACTACTGTATTCATTATTTTCTGTAAAGTATATATTTGAATTTAAATTTACGATAACATTATAATTGCAATAAACGTAGCGTTGATTATTATTGTTATTTAAAATTGATAGAACGTTGAAATGAAAGAAATTAATTAGTATAATTTCAGTTGATTAAATGTAATGCAATTAGTTTATGCATGAAGTATGAGAAAATAAACATTAATTCATTGACTAATTAATTCGAAACGTATTCATAATTTTCGAAAATTTCATTTGCCGTGGATTGCGTGTTATCGATTTCACTTTAATAATATTTATTGAATGACGACTTTTCAAATTAAAAAAAGCCCCCAATCGTTTTGATATGTATTTATAATACATATATGTTACTTCATTTTATCACTCTAATTTATTTAATTAACCAGTTAATTAAATTAAACAATTTTCAAAATTTATGATGTAAACATTATGAAAACAATCCATAATTTAATTTTCATAATATACAGAATTTTTATATTAAACTATTGACAACATTATTTTTCAAGTTCATTGCAAACAATTTTTATTTTATATAAAATTTTTTATATGTAAAGTATTGAATGAGTATACATTTTTTTTAATTTAACGGCCAAAAAAATCAGTAGCAAAATGTACTTAAGAAAACTTTCTTTATATATAGCCGAGGCAGTAGTGATATTGTCTAAAAGAAGATTTGAAAAGAAAAAAGGGTTCGCGTCCTAGTAACAAAACGGTCGCGGTCAAAATATGTCTAGGTCTTGCTTGAGAACCGGTTTTCTTCACTAAGATTCTTGGCAGCGAAAAAACTGGTACAAAGTTATCGGTAGAACAATCGTAAGGTTCGATTCAAAAGTTAAACGTACACCGTGAAATTATATTATGGTTCTTCTAAAGATAAGAAAGAAAAAAAGAGATACTTTTTTTGATACAAAAATGACAATAATTTTCAATTACACATAACTGAAAGTGTATATATATATTATAATAATGTTGATAAAAAAGTTATATTAATTTTATATATATATATACATATAAGATAAACGAGCAGTTAATGAAACTTGTTAATTAATTAAAATTATATAATATAACTGCATTTAAATCAATAAAATTTTGTCAGAAAATTATAACAATTAATTATTTCGATACAATATTACTTTATTTTAATTACATTATATTAAAATTAAATTCACGAATGATGAAAGTTGTAGTAAATTTCATTTTAACTAGCTGTTATAATAACACATTTAATGTATTGCACTTCGTACAAACATTTCATATTTATTATAAACAATTCGAAAAATGCCGACATTCAAATGAATCAATGATTATTTAATTATAACAAAAAAAAATCAAATTCAATTCAAATTATTATTTAATAACAAAAAATCACACTCATTTATAATTCACCGATTAAAGTTTTTGCTTAATTTATTTATTACATTAAATTGTATCATACGTTTAAATATTTTCATTTTATAATTAGTTTCTTTTTAATCAAATCAAAAGCGTGTGATCGAAAATTGAAACCAAAGATCGAAAACAAAATCATTTTTTACTTGTAATTGAGTCACCAAAAAATTTCAAATTTACAGGTGAAAAAGCTGTATTATAATTTCACGTAATTAATGAGCGAATGAAAAAGTGCATTAAACGAAATTGAAAGACAAAACGTACTTACTCGTTAAAATGAAGTCAATTGAAAAAAAATGTTAATGTAGTTTTAATTGACTGTAGAAAAATCCCACTCGCGTCACAGCATATTTTTGTCACCACTTTGCGATTGTCATAGCAAAAAGAAACGAGACGCACGAGCGCACGACTAACTCTCGACTGATGTGACGGGGTGTTGGTGAGGGCCTTATGTAGACTCATAGGGGCCTCAGGGGTACCATCGAAATACGTCCAATACGTCCCCTCTCGCTTTCTCTGTCTCGCCCTGTTGTCGCTCTTTTTCTCGTTCATTGCATCGATTTTTACGACCAACCACTCGAATCTTTCTCCAGGTGAACGCGCAATTATTGCCGCTCGTAAGTAATCGAGAAATACGCCGAAGGCATTCACAGTCTCTCATTGCAATCTGTCGCACGTGAGCTAAGTAAAATTAATGATGATAAACGTTGATGACACAAGTCACGTGTCATTTTTTGTCAACAAACTTCGATCAGAATGAAAAAATCCGGAAAAGTGCTGGCATATCAAATTTTTCGACAAACAGTGGATTAGACCTAACTATTGTCTTTCCCTAAAGTCCCAACGTAGTCTCATATCAACTGGGGCGAGGGAGGTGCACTATTATGTAAATTATTCGGTTGCTGCGATTTAATATGGATATAGTTTGGCAAAGCATTTAGGGAGATATAAGCTGTAGATTAATATTTCATTTTTATGTGATTTTTAAATTGATGGCAATTGAAATTAATGGAGTATTATTGAAATTTGTTTAATGTTTATAGTAGTAATATGTTTTATTAATGTTCAACATTTACATTTTACGTGAATAACAAATGTTGTTAAAATTTAAATTTATGTAATATTTTAATATAATATTAGTATATTATACATTTTATACAATGAAAATTATTTATAGATCTTGCATTTTTACCGTTTTTAATAGCAATATGCGAATATATCAGTAAAGATTGATCGAATTTTACTGCGAAAACAGTAAAAATACTAGTTATTTTAATAATATTTATATTATATTCTTTGTAAATTATGGTTTTTCATAGAAAAAAATTGAATCATTTTTATTGACGAATTTATATTTTGCTATGGAAAACAGTATATTTCCAAGATCTATGGTTCTCAGTGTAATCATTTTGTCTGAATATGTTGATTTATCTCGCAGTAAATCAATTCAGATACTATGCTTCATCTCTCATCATAAGGTTACTTAAGCCTGATAAGGTATCAATTGTAAAATTGATTTGCTAATCACACTTGAAATTGTAATCATCATACATATTTACTTTTATGATAAAATAAATTATAAAATCACCTTAAGGGGACATCCCAGTGAAAAATGATGAGAATTTACGAAAAAATGAAAAAAAATTGTATTGCCTATTTTAATACTTCGAAGTATCCTCCTTCATGTGGAAAACTTGTTTTTTGAAAATTATGTTTTAAACATTGAGTTTTTAGGTTTTTAGCGGAGCGCGAAAACCTTAAAAGCCCGCAAGTAAAACTTTAAACGTGATTATCTCGGATATTTCTTTTTTTAATTTTTCTGACTTTAAAATGTTCCTGGTACCACAATTTTTGATCGATTCCCGTTTTCTTTTTTTCAGTATGTTCAGGAAAGTGTAGAGAATAATTCGTTCAAGGAGATTTTTCGATTTTTCAATAAAAAAAATGTTATGAACCAAAAAATATTATGAAGCAACAAAAACACCGATTTTTTTCGCTTTTTTGAGCTGTTTGGCAAGAAAATAGAGATAACTTTTTTTTCGTACATTATATGAAAAATCTTTTTGATAGATTTATGCCGCACATATACACCTACAATTTAAACTTAAAAAAAAGCAAATCGGTAAAAAATTGTGGTACTAGGAGCATTTTGAAAATAGCCCTTTTTTCGATAGTTAACAATTAAACAAAAAACAATAACAATTTTTTATATTTTGGTCATCATTCTTTAATATATCATCCTTAAGGATACAAAAAGGTTCATTTCAATTAATTCATTTTTATAGATTTTAGCTATTTCACTGGGACGTTCCCTTAAGATGGAATTATCGTTAGTTAAAAGTTAGTTTTTGCAGATAAAATTTTGCAATAACAGTATATATTGTTTAAATCAATAGTGCAATTTTGAAGCATTTTAGAAACTGAATTAAGTAAGATATTTATAAATTCTCATAAAATTCTGACAACTTATCCTTATTGATAGTACCACGTTAAACTCGAAGAAAATCTAAGATAATTTTATCTATCGTTAATGTACCTTTTTAGATCAATTTTATTTTGTTATGCGGTTTCAATATTGACTAATTCTGAAATATAAATTAAATGACATGACAAAAGCATAATTCGGAAAAATGGAAAATAAGTTTACTGGAAGAAACGTTGGAGCGCTAATAAATAATGCATTACATTTCAGTGCTAATCAATTCAACACATTTGATCTGACGCGTGTGCGGTAGGGGGTGTGTTGGTTGCTGTCATTTCAAAATTGGTTCAACAAAATGCCTGTCCATTGTGTCGGTTAAGCATTTAACATGTAAAATAATGTCGCAAAGGTGGACTTGAACGCATTGTCACAGAATGTTACCCAGAAGAGGGAAAATGATACCTCAAGTCAAAGTATATACCCCGCCCTTAACCGCAAGAGCAAACTTCATATTTTAACTGACGCATTACAATGAATTGTCCATACTCGACAAACCGCAGACACGCGCCAGAAATCGTTTCTTACTCAGCAGAAATGCTTACAGTTTACGAAAATTTAATGAAATTACACACCCGGGTCAATGAACTGTAATAATCTGCAGTGTAACTACATAATTACTTCTATTCCATATTTCAATTCATTTCTTATTGATTCTTTATTGATTCAATTGTTCGAACTTACTGTAACATTTGCTTACATTGCTTTCGTTCAGTTTACAATATGTTGTGTACACTCGAAGCACACTAATCCTAAGTCTATGAAAATTTGATCTATTGATTTCAAACAAAAGCTGATGATTAGACAGAAAATGCATTATCTTTTGTTAGTTTTCACGATGAAAAACAAAAATGTGATATATAATTTGGAAAGTTCGTGAAAACTCAATATATCAATTCTATTACGTGGGTCTATATTTTAATATAGAAAAATATAGAACGTGGAATAAAAATGAGCCAAGTAACGAAGAAATGGATGTCCCTAAGTTTTGGCGTTTGAAAGAGCACTAATTCTTACAGTTGAATGCACGTATAAAGGAATACCGCGCGAGGGTTGGCTCTTCAGTCTTTTCGTCAGAAGACTAATCTTACATCCGTTGCCGCTGCTACTGAACTCGGAAGAAAAGATTCAAAGAAAAGCGTAGCAAAAAGAAGGAGGAACGTTGTTTCATCTGGATGGTACTTTCGGATGACACGCGACAAAAAATAAATCCTCACAAACACTCCTACTTTTATATACAAATCACTTGAGTTATACATTTTCACGATTCAGAATAAAGTATATCGATAATTGTCAATCGTTTGTCAAATGTATCAATTTCACTTCACCATTTCTTCGTTCTGACTTGTCAAAATAATAAGAAAATCTCTAAATCTCTAAATATGAACTGAAATGTTAAAATTTGTATTAAATTTTTATATACTCAGAGACATTAAAAAATGAATTTTTACTACAACAAATTCCAATTATAAAATATAAAAGAAAACAAACACATTTTAATATGAAACATAATAAAATTAGATATGAAATGTAATAATGTTTAGTTTAAGTACTCTTGAAAAATAATACTTTTACATCTGATTTTACTACCCAGTATCCGAAAAACGATAGAAATCAATTGGATGATTTGAATTAATTTCTATTGCTTTTTGGAATTGTTAATATAACATAGAATTCAATTCATTTTCTAAGCCGTCTATTATAATTTATTATTTTTCACAAAAAAAAGAAAATGTAATCGAGAACTGAACTCATGTCCGCCCGATAGTGAGACTTGTACGTTTACCACTGAGCTACAACGACATCTTAACTTTAAACGATTGATTTTTGTACATGAGTTTAGGATTTTTAATATATAAACTAATGACATAAAATTAGTACTTTTAAGCATAACAACATGTTCTTTTGAATTAACAAATATTTATAATATTTAATTTATTTGGTTTTAGATATTTTTATATAAAAAACTATATGTTTCTAATAGCTGAGAATTTGAAATAATTGAATAATTTAAATATATCAAAATCTCAATCGTGTAATTGCAATTGTCTACAATAGATAATTGAATGAAACATACTATTTTCAACTCCAATTTGTATTTAATAATTAGTTAAAATAG
>JABFPJ010006083.1:0-11356 GCA_022817425.1 Gryon sp. ZL-2020
AATCATAAATTTAGTATAGATGTTAATGAAAAAGATAAAATAAATTATATTATTTAAAATGTGAGCAAGAGTATCCCAATTTTATTAGAATGCTAATAAATTTTACTCTATGAGTTTTCTTAGTGTATAATTGGTAAATATTTCAATGCAGTCGTTATTGCAGCCATAATACCTTAAATTTTTTGTAGATATAAGAAACTTTTATCCCAAACACACTACTAAATAATGCGTCTCAGTTGAAGACATTTTTGAAGATTGAAACACCAAAAATGTCTCATTCATTCAATTTTAAGACGTTCTTCGCGTCTTAATCATCAAAAATGTCTCAAAATGAGACACTTGCTTTTGTAGTGCATTTTTTTTAGAAATTAGAAATATCGGGAATTTCAAAAAGTAGTATAAAAAAAGTTCGTTATACCTCAAAAACTTAATATTAAAACATATCGGTCTGTATTTTGATAATGTTTTTGAGGTATAACGAACTTTTTTGATACTTTACAAAATGTCCGATGTTTTTTTAATTTCTAAGAAAAAATGTTTGAGATAAAAGTTTCTTATTTTTTCGTGTACATTCTGAATCTGCAATAAAAAATAAGGGGTGCCATTTGAGGTACCACTCCCTGGGAGGGGTTGGGGATTCTCAAAAAATATTAGATACCTATTGTTGCATTTTTTGTTTCGAAGCAACCCCTTTGAAATGATTGTGTAGTACGGGTGGTTTGGAACACCCTGTATATATTTTTATATACATACATTTCTGAAACATGTTTTTGTCCGTGTCGGATAACTTCAATTATACTTTTAACATTTGAGAATTATTCGCTTTTATTCATACAGTATTCCTATGTCAATTAATTGCAAAAAAAAGCTGTTCAATAAATCAATCGCAAATAGAAAAAAGCATTACAAAATGTAGGAGACATAAATGCTTAAATGTTAAGTTTTATGTCTATTAAAGAGTATCTTCTAACCTGCAAACAGAGTTATCGCGTACTAAATACAGTTGTTCTGAAGACTCGATCTGACAAAGAGAGTAATAAAAGTGTATTTAACCTTTCGAATGCACTTTCATACGCCATACATTTTCTCTCATTTTATATTTGGTTTGTCGTAAGATATCCGTCGTCTATTCTTCCCTCCGGGATTAACCACTATTAACTTGCTCTTTATCTTAAGGGACATCTTTCACACATTCTTTCCACTTACATAAATATAAAACGCAAATACAAATTCCGCTTTGCCTTCATTTTAACTCACTCAAGTTCTTATAATTACCTTCATTTTTATCATTTGAAATAGAATTTGAATAGGAAGTAAAGATAACATGAAGATGATATAATAAACGTCGATTTGAAAAACTTCAAAAGGGATCGGCAGCCAGAACTATATTAAAACATATTAAAACAAAATTATTGTATACAAATTGAAATATATATATAATAAATGATATCCGTCAAAATGGATATATATCAAATTATGTCGTATAAAGCATTAATACATATAAAAAACAATTTTGCGATATCATAAAATAAGGATATAATAAATGTATCAGTAATATGATTCAATTTAGTTTATTAAAGCATAGACCTCACGTATTAAAACGTATTGATTATACACAAGGTTAATTTAAAAGTGTACGAAAACGGTATACTAAATATATTTATATATATTTAGTATATATTATTTTAACGTATATATTATTTTATAAAAATAATATATACGTTTTTATATAATTCTAGTTGCTGGGGGTGAAAATAGAAACAAAAAATGTTCAATAGAAAACGTTCTTTGGTAGATGGAAATTATCTGTGTTTATAGACGTAAATAAATGATTCAATATTCATTTATGTAAAGAAAAGATATACGAAAATAAAAAGTAAAATTGGTTGGCGCAATGACATCGATGAATATCATCAACTAAATAACTTGACACGCAATGCCAGTTTGGAAGAAAAACGTTGCCGTGTGTCATGTAAAATTAGCCAAAAAAACGCATTTTGTTGTAGGTTTATATTGAAATTTAAATTAAAACTTGTGCTTAGTTTTTTGTGCGAAATAATAATTATAGCTTTTACTCAGTAAATTAATTTAAATAACCATCATTATAATCATTTCATCATTTGCATTTAGCTTTTAGTTTAAGCTTATTGAATGTTTGTACATGGACTTTTATTATATTTGTAAATTTAATTGATATTAAAGTAAAATATATATTTTAAATTTGCATCATACTTTTTGTGCAAATTATTAAATAATAAGGCTTTTATTATGTGATGTAGTAAATGACTGTATTAATACAATTAAATTTCATTGAAAAGAATGTTTCTTTATTAAATAATGTAAAGTTAAAAAGATATTAACGAAGAAAATATCAAATGCAATTATTAGAAAAGTAAAATTAAATGTAAAGTTTTCGTATAAGACAAAATATAATTGTACATATCCCGTGCAATGATGCATATTATTGGAAAATTAATTTGTCAAAACTGCTTCTTTCTCGGTTTATCCTCGGAAAATCCTCGGTTTATCCGGTGACTGACCACGTATTATCGCCTGTTCTGAAATATTTATATACCCGCGTGGAAAAATTAGTCTGGATATAGTCTGGCAAAGTGTATCCAGACTACATCCATACTATATCCAGACTTCTTTTTCCACTAGGGTATAATGATATTTTTAAATGACCGGCCGCTTCTTTTGATGAATCAACAATACTTGTCGAATCCCGGGATAAAACGGTGACACTTTACGGATTATATAAGGTTATTAACACAGAATTTTCTGGTGGAATAGTTTAACTTATTAAACGACAAATTCAGCAGAAATTCTGAGGACAATTTCACCGTATAAAACGACGTAGAATTACCACCGTATAAGACGGTGAATTTTCTCTCTGTGTAGTTAGAAGTTGGTCGTAGTAGTACTACTACTACGATTTTGAAAAAACTAACTATGACTGTGGTATGAATACTCTGACTCTGATTTTGATTAGTTTTATTAGTTTCTTTATTTAGTTTGTCAGTTAGGTCAGTCAGTTAGTTTTGTTAGTCTTTTTAAAAACTAACAAAACTAACTGACAGACCCGTGCCCGTGGCCCGTGTCCGTGAACCGAGGACAGTGCCCGTGGACCGTGCTCAGGTCAGTGTGAATTCTCACTGCCATTAAAGAATTACACCTTAGTCAAAACAACAAAACGTTTTTCAATTTCATTAAACAATTTTAAATTGCACGGATGACAACAAGACTTCCCTGTTCGCACGGAGAAGCCTCCGTGCATATGTACGGTGTGGCAGGGTAAAATGAAAACTTTTTTTATTCCGCACGGAGTACGTGCTGTGTGCACGGGACAGCTTCCGTGCATATGTACGGTGTGGCGGGGTAAAATGACAACTTTTTCTATTCCACACGGGGTACGTACCGTGTGCACTCCGTGATCGCGGACTGGTATCCATGTCCGTCTGCGGTAAGATAAGTAAGTCAAGATTGAATTTTCTGTGGCACGGAGTAGTCCGTGCACAATCCGTGATCACGGACTAGTATCCGTGTTTATTCAAGGCTATATAATTAATACGACTTTGCATTTTATATGGTACGGAACTTTAACTTTCCCAACAAAATTTCTAAACCAGTATTTTTATGCAATCAAAAATATGATAAACAAGTGTTTCAAACAAATCCACTATAAGTTAAAATAATTTTTAACAATATTTCAGAAACAGAAAGAAACAACATTTCTCTGTGGCTCATTTTGAAAATCAGAATTAATTCCACAGTTATATCTATATAAAAAAATAAATATTTAAACTAAAAAATAAAAAATATGAAAAATAAAGTTTGAATGTTCTTAAACGAATTTATATTTTTAATGAGCCGCCAAGAAATTTTGTTTTTTTCTGTTTCTAAAATATTGTTAAAAATTATTTTAGCTTATAGTGGATTTGTTTGAAACCCTTTTTTATCATATTTTTGATTGCATAAAAATACTAGTTTAGAAATTTTTTTGGGAAAGATAAAGATATGAAATTATTTTCTTGGCCAAAATTTGGTATCACTTATTTTTGTTTTGTTCCTTATTTTTTTATTAATAGAACATGGAAATATAACAATTCAGCTTTGAACAGAGAAATCAATGACTGAGAGATATAATTAGTTTTATTTAAAGGTGTTATATTCAAATAAACTAATTATAACACGAACAACATTTTTGCAACAAATGTCTCATTTTGTAGTCATTTTGTATTATTGTCAAATCAAATGACGTATAAAATAAAAATCACTTTAAAATCTTGCTCATAAATAATGTGTATTGAAAAAATAATATTGAAATTCGGATTAGTTGTAATGTTGTATATATAATTAAATGATTATAATCGAATATTTTATAAGCTATTTTAGGTGAAATTATTCATGTAAATTATTTTAAGTATAAATTTTGAGATGCAATTTTACAGGTAAATATTGTATGAAATAGTATATTCCTCAACTAGGGAGAAAAGTTGCTGATTCTAGACGAGTGTGTAATCTCATCGATAAGAAATCTCACAAGAGTCGAATCGGCAATTTCTCCCTAGTTGAGGACGATATTTTTTCTCCCCAGTGTATCGGAAAGGTCTTTTCTTCGTCAAAAAATGGGATAAAAGTGGCACTTTCCCTACAGAGGGATGGAAAGTATCTACAATGATAGAAAGTAACTAGAGTGATGGAAAGTAACTAGTTACAACAAATTTGTTTCACTTATTTAAGTTATACGAACTTTCCCTCCAGAGGGAGAGAAAGTGCCACTTTCGTCCCACTTTTGAGGGAAGAAAAGACGTGTTTTCGATACACGTGTGAGAAAAGATCTTTTCGCCACACGGTGACAGAAAATGCAGTTTCCATCTCTAGGGGGTTTTAAAGAAACTGCATTTTCTGCTCCCTTGTGGCGAAAAATATCGTTTGCACCATGGAAAATAAAAGAAAATTCTCTCCTCGTGCGATTACAAACCTCGCCTTCGGCTCGGATTGTGAACTTCGCACTCGTTAGTGAATTTTCTTTTTCATTTCCCTTGGTGCAAAATATACTATTTCGTTACTCGGGCAGGGAAATGCCATTTTCCTCCCTAGGGAGATTTAGGAAAATGGCTTTTTTCCCTCCCTCGTAACGAAGAATATAGTACGCAACATGGGAGATGATCGGAAATTCGATTCCCGAATGTAATGTTTCGTTCTTGTTGCGTAATATACTATTTCTTTCTCGAAAAGTGGATAAAAGTGGTACTTTCCCTCCTGAAGGATGGAAAGTAACTATAGTGATAGAAAATAAGTATAGGGATGGAAAGTAACTAGTTAAACAAATTTTGTTTCACTTATTCAAGTTATACAAAGTTTCCTTCCCGAGGGAGAGAAAGTGCCACTTTCGTTCCACTTTTGAGGCAAGAGAAGACATGTTTTCGATACACGTGTGAGAAAAATAAAATTTGCGTATAAAGACCAATGCTTCTAAGAGTAACATAATTGATCACTAATAAATATTTAGCGAAATAAAGAAAATCGATAAAGTAATAAAAATATTTGAAGTAATTGAAAACGGAAGAAATGAATCATAAATCGTGCGTTTCACTTTTTTCGCAAGTAAAAGTGTTGGCTGAGTTTTGTTTATGAGAGACCTGATAGGTCATCTGCGATTCAGAGTAGATAACATCAATGATGTAATAATATACGTATTATGTAATACTCGGCGGATAAATACAGCAAATATTATATAGTCGGACGATCGTAACACATATATAGATATATTAGTAGCGACTGAAATTATGTCATTATACATACACAAATTGTCTTTAAGATTTTGAAGCGTGCAACGCGTGTAAGCAAGTAAATGTATTAAAGAGTATATCTTCCGTTTTGTTTTGTGCAATTTTACCCCATTTCTCATTTGATTTGTCCACTTTTAATTTGCATCAATCACGCCTTTCACTTGATTCTCATCCACAATCAATTCTCTCATCTTAGTGAAATTATCTTTAACAAAATCATATATACAAAATATAGATTATTAAGTGAATTGTACAAGTCTATTACTTTGGATGATATGTTTGAATAAAGGATAAAAATAATATTAATATTCAACGTAAATTCATGTGAACAATTATGCTGGATAATAAAAAAGATGTATTAAACTCTAATCTGTAATTAAATAGTGCGGCAAAGAACAATCAATTAGGTTTATCTTGATAACTGCAATTACACAAATTTTATGTAAACTTTATGTAAATTTGCGTTCACGTAAACTTGATGAAACTGTAACAGTTAATGTAAATAAACGTTCAACGATCCATTGTATAAAGCTATGTTAATAAGTGATTTATCTTATTAAGTAAAGATGCAAAATTTTGTTTACATCTAATTTAACACTTGTATAGTGGCATATATTTAAGTACTTATGTTTCTTAATTGTGTTAACAATAAATTGATACTCAAAATAAAATTAATTTTTGTTTATTTAGGATAATTATTTATCAAATAATAATCAATCATTAACCCTAAATGGATTAATGAATCATTTAGATTTAAGTTAAATAAAAATAAAGCATTTCATTATTTTTTGTAATATAAATTATACAATACGTGTAACAATAGTTAATAATAAATTAAGTATTCAATAAAATGTATAAGAATGTTATATTTTTACTTTCAAAAATATAACGAGGTAAATGCGGTTTGGTATGATGTTTGTATGTTTCCGCTTCTAATTCAAACTATTCGACTGACTGCTATGATAAAACGGAGACTGCATTTATGCATGAAATTAAAGTGGTTTAGCTTTCGAGTTTCTATTCTATTCTTTGTTTTCTTTTGAATAATTAGCTAATATTAAATGTAAAATTATTTAAGCTGTTACATAAGTATGACAACAATTTCAGCAATTTCTGATGAAAAACATGTCAATAGATTATGAAGATAAGCAAATATTGCAATCATTGTCATTGAATATTTCTCATTTTAAATAAATGTTACCCAGTCAACATTAAGTTTCACAAAGTTGCCGCAGAGTTAACTTTGAGGCATTGAGTTTACTTTGAGTTAACTTTGCGGCAACTTTTAAAATTGTATGTTTATTGGGTAATCATTTTCCATTATATAACTTTTCAAATGCTTTTTTGATAATCTGATTATTTTTTAAATATTTATACGCTAGACTAATGGTTTTAAATCGCGATTGTCACGACATCTATCATGTGCAAAACACCGGTATAATAATTTATAAAAACAATATTTGTATTTTAAATAATCATAAAATATTAATTTGTGTATAAATATGTATGATTTGAAAACATTTATTGTAAATATTATGCTTATTTGAATTCATTATTTTTAAAATAAATACTGAGTATACCGGTGAATTGCTATTTTTTGCCACGGCGGGCTGTTTTTTCTAGCGCCACCGTCGCCATTAGTCTAGCGTATTGCAATAACAAAAACGTAATTACCGATTTTGTATTAAATATTGTTTGAGGGATTTTAAGATAAGAGCTTATATTGTTAATTAAACTCGAATATAACCTGTAATTCAACTTATAAATAATATAACGATAAATATATATTTTTCTCAACAAATGCATTAAAAACGGTGTATTTCTCACCTATTTTGTGTGTTAATTAGTACATTATGCAACAAGTGCGCAAAATTGACGATTATGTTATATTAGTGCTGTAATTGAAAGTGATATTCTAAAGTATTGTTCATCTAATACTCCGATTTCCTAATTTTCTTTTTAGATTTTACTTTCTGCAACAAGTTAAATTCAGCAGTTTATTCAGTTTTAAAGTATTTTGAATATGTATGATTGTACAATTAAGAAAAAAAATTAATCAATTCCAAATGATTTATGTAAATAATTCAAACTATAATGAGGACTTATTTTATACATATTCTTTAGTAGCATATTCGGAAACTCAAAATATTTTGTATTAATAAAGGACGCATTTATGTAAGACTGACTAATTGTCTGTCCTTTTCTAATATAATATATTTTCAGTTTCCATATTTGGTATTTTTACATTGTTTTCATATCCAAATTACATTACACAAACAACATATTTTGAAGGTGAAAAATTGGCCGGTTCTTACGAAGACTATTTGATTGAAAAAATTGTCATATAAAATGACATAGCAAATGTTGAAATGGAATATTTTTGATAAGGACCATTACATTTGCATTTGATTAGTGTTTTTACAAAGAAATGCAAAAATAATGCATAATTTAATGGTCAGCAATGGACAAGAATGAAAGCGTGAAAAAAGACGCGCGAAAACAAAAACAAAGCGTCCATGCCATGCATCCCCCGAGCGAATATCAGATGAGAAGAGAAGAGGGGAAGTAAAAAAAAATCGCGCGTAACAGTGGCCCTGCGGCGCGCGCGATCCAAGTTGCGTGGAAGTTGGTGTGTGCTGGCGACCAAACGAGTGAGCGACAAAACTCGGCGTGGAGGTGGCAAGGCAACCTTCCATTCGACACTTCCTTCTCGCAGCTCTTCGCCGCGCGCAGTTCACAGTCAGTCCCGCTTCGTCAGTCGTTCGTAACTCGTCGTGTGCGCGTGGCGCTGCCTGTTCGGCCCGAGAAACGACGCCAGACACGAGAGCGCCCGAACACTTAAATACAACAAAAACAAAATCAACGACTCTCGTTTGTGACAGCTTTTGTGATTGTCGAAAAAACAATCCAAACTCGTGATTATGTTATATCGCTTCGCACATATCCGCCAATTGACATGACGTGTGCCGCGTCTCTCGTGACTAATACACGCGTGTGCGCAATCACACAAACACACGCAACTGACATGTGCCAGCTTCCGCTTGCTCAGTGATTTTTCGTACAACGTTTCGTACTCCCGTTGCCAGTGTGCTTTTCATCTTTTTCCTATTTTTCTTTTCTTTTTTATACGCGAGTTTTCCAACAGGATTCTGCATTACAAATAACTTGTGGATTAGACACGCACAACCTCCCAGGATACAAACCTTAAACACCCATCTTCGCCGAAGGTACTACTCAGTTGCTTTTTTTTATTTCATTTATTTTTATTTGTTGGTTCGTAGCTTTACATTGCGTTTAAGTGACGAATTGATCCAAACAGATACCACGACAGTGCAATTGTCTGCTAATTTGAATCGTAGTCACGTGACCCACTCGCATGTTGCGGCCTTTTTATAGTGTTCACTTCGTCAATTGTTTTTCATTTGGTAAACTGTCAAAATTAATCCAAACAATCAACAATTTTGCACTATCAATGGATATTTCATTTTATTTACTTTATTTATATTTTTGCAATTCATTTTATTTGCAAAAAAAAGAACAAAACGATTGAACATTTCTCATGACAATTTTATTGTCAGCAAAAAAAGCTAGACAAAAATGTCAGTCACTGTTGGCTTTTTGTTATGACTATCGTTTGACGTAAAAAATGAAGCCACTTGAAAAAAAACGGGTCTGGACAATTTAAAAACTTTGATTGACCTGTGTGATGTTATTTTTTTTTTTTTTTTTCAGTGTATGTAACTAACCGCCTGCAAAAATTTAACTATGTATTCGTTATTTACGCACATAAACAAACGTGAATTAACCAACATCGGAGCATCTATTTCATTCGTTCGATTAATTATGTCAATTATTTGTCGATGGTATGAACAAATTCAGCGAGAGAGAGAAGAAGGAGGATGGATAGTAAAAAAAAGACGACGAGGGGAACAAAAAATGCGAGCAAAAAGTGGTAAACTGGCGTGGGTATTTCTATCAAAATAAACACATACGTAAAAAGTTGCGTACGATTAATTTGAATGCGAGAAAAGACAAAAAAGGCGGGACAGTATTTGTTTGAAATCGTTTTTTCGGATACTGTCATAATAACGTAAACATTTCTCTTCAATTCATTTTTATTTTTCATTGTGAATAGAAATTAAATGCATGCTAATTAAATAAATTTGGTTTATTCATTTCTTTTTATTTATTTATTTAAATTTTTTCATTTATCTCGTTTTTTTTGTTTTGAGAAAAAATGTGTATTAAAATTTGATTTATACATAGAAACAAATATTTCTAATTCGTAATGAAATCCATTTTTACGACTTCTTTTCTTTTATTATTGCATTCATTAAAGTTCGTTTCAATTTTAATTAATTAAATCCTTTGATTTTCATTATTGGAGGATTTGAATGAAAACCGGTGGTTCTCTATCAGTCGTCAGTGTGATGTAATTGAATGCTTAATAAGTTTACCGTAACAGTTTTATGTAATTTAATGAAATCTGAAAGTGTCAAGCAATTATACTCTCATAATGGTTATTTATAATTGACGCTTTGAGCAAAGAATGCGCTTAATTGATGACTAGCATTGTAAATCGCGCTTCTTTCCAACGATGACATCGCTCTTCCACTGCAAATCCAACATTGCACATTCAAAAATACCATTTGCACAAACTTTTTCTTCTTTCTTTATCTTTTTTTGTCTTCCTTTTTGTTCTTTATCACAAATAATAATAAACTAAATCTTAAAACATTCTTCAAAAAACAGTAAAGTGTACAACTTTTTGTTACAATGAAAATTTTACAATGTTGACAAATCTCTACTTTTACAAAAGATTCTGCTATCTCTCGCCGAACAACGATAAGCATCAAATCTTATCTCGTAATTCTTTACAAAAAAAATGTATCTATCTTTGTACCAAAGATCAAAATTCGGCTTTTTATATACTTTTAATTTCTTCAGAAATATATTTCATTATTTTACAAATATTGTTAATTATTTCCCATTTATTCCTGTGACTTGTTATAGGTATTGTAAAAATTAGTTCACCCGTAATATGAGATTTGAAAAAAAGCAACAAGAAATAAAGAATTGCAATAACAAGACCAACGAGAACATTTCCGCCAATTATCTTGGACGTTATCAGACAGAAAACGTTACTTCACACCATTGTGCTGCGAACGATCAACATGGACGATTTTATATTGAAAGTCTGTGGCTGATTAAGCGACGCTTATCCGCGCCACGATAATGACAATTTCCTCGCGAGCATTGTTATCGCGATTCTGCCATTTCTGTATGCGGATTGCTCTCTTTCGAATAAACAAGCTACTTTTATCGCCCCCGGAGTGATATAACAATTTTGTCAATGTTGAACATTCAATGAACAACGATCTACAAACCATCAATAATAAATAATAATTACTTACATAATCAAAAAAAGTTTTTAACTTTATCAGTTTTTAAATTTGATATACTTTGTTTTCTAAAATCATTATACACATTTGATAATCACTTTTTATTTATATCAACTGGACTCTCCTTTTTTTTTTTTTTTTTTTTTTTTTTTTTTTTTT
>JABFPJ010006084.1:0-11356 GCA_022817425.1 Gryon sp. ZL-2020
GGATGCTTATGGGATACTTATGGGAAGCCTATAGGATTCTTATGAGGTGCTTATGCGTACGTTATGTAATGCTTATGGGAAGCTTATGGGATGCTTAAGAGATTCTTATAGGATACTGATGAGATACTAATGGGAAGCTTATGGAATACTTATGGAATACTTATAGGATGCTTATGGAATGCTTATGGAAAGCTTATGGGATACTCATGGGGTGCTTATGGGAACGTTATAGAATGCTAACGGGCATATTATGGAATACTTATGAGAAGCTCATGGGATGCTTATGAGATATTTATTAGGTACTTATGGAATGCGTATGCAGTGTTTATGGGATGTTTATGAGACTTTAATGGAATGTTTATGCAAAAATAAGGTTTTGTTAGTTTCGTTAGTTTTGTTAATCTTGTTAATCTTGCTAGTTATAACAGTTATACAAGATTAACAAAACTAACGAAACTAACAAAACTTTATTTTTGAATGTTTATATTTTTTTGTTACTTATTTTGTTAGGTTTTAGTTTTATAATTTTGGAGTTTAGTTTTCTATTATTTGAAGGTCTAAAGCTAGCTAATGTACTTAACCATGTAAGTTAATAAATTAGATTTTATTGTAGATTCACTCCCCAAGTTGCAGATTTTTCAAATAAAATTAGCGAATGTATTTGACCATATTTATTGATATCAATACCTTATATTGAGAAAAATTTTAGTGATTAGTTATACACGAAAAGAAAATCCAGGCGATGCTAGCTGAAATCCTTCAATTATGATCGTTTAATTTTTATTTAGGAGTATTAGCATAAAATTTAACCTTTTTTTCGTTGACACTTACTGTAGCATTCGATAAAATTTATAGATAATTGCTGAATTCTTCGTTAAGGTACGATTGCTCAAGACTTAGGGGATTATCCTCTAAGTTTTGAGCAACCGCGCGCATGCGTTAACAAAACAAGACAAACGAATATGATTCTAAATGATTGGCTGACGCGTTGCTCAAGACTTAAGGGATAATCCCTGAAGTCTTGAGCAATGATACCAGATTCTTTCAGTTATTATTGCATATATGTGTGTTATAGGTTAAATCCACAAATTTAACTGATACGAGCTTAAAAACAATTAAGCTGCTACACGTGAAGTGTTTCTTATGGAATAATCGCTTGGATTTTTTTTCAGTGTACTAATATGTTTTTCATTTTTTCACATTTTAATGATTGTTTTCCAATTTTGCTTAAATAAAGTTTGAATTAAAATAAGATTTTACTTTAGATTAAATATTTGAATTCTGAAAGTTGAATATGATTTAGACGTCATTATTTCTGATTTTTTATATTTTTTTGTACTTGGTATATTTTTACAAACTCAAATATATTCTTTTATACTTTCATATATATTTACACACATATATTTTTTTTAAATACATTTAAAAATATCTAACTTTTTGCCAAAAATATTTTTTTGGCAAAAAGTTCAGAATATATTTTGAAATACATTTTGTTCCCGGAGTTTATATGAAAGTGAATAAATATAAGTTCTTTTTTCATAAAAATTTCCTCACGTCTTTATATACTAAGGATTTTATATAAATAAGAAATGACCTTTCACAACCCAAACGAACCTTAACCTTCCTGGTAATGGTGAATTTTGGTTCCTTTTATCTGTTCGTAACAGATAAATTTAACGCACGCGCGTAATTATGCAGTTTTATATCGTATATGAAATTAAACATCGTCGCAGGATGAGCTGAAAAGAGTGGAAATGACAGAGATAAAGATATTAATATATGCCGGGAACAAAGATGCACAAGAGACAAAAGAATTTCTATTGCTGTTGGTTATTGTCTTGCCAGTAAAGGTATTTTGTACAAGAAAATATAATTATTTGATAATTGTACGGACTATGCATTACAGTTGAATATTTCATTCCTAATTGGAATCAAAGTAT
The DNA here is from genome assembly GCA_022817425.1 of Gryon sp. ZL-2020. NCBI lineage: Eukaryota > Metazoa > Arthropoda > Insecta > Hymenoptera > Scelionidae > Gryon > Gryon sp. ZL-2020. Next base: position 1,941 of record JABFPJ010006084.1, read on the forward strand.
TTAACTTTTTGAATAGAAACGAAAGGTTAATTTTAGATTGGATTTTATAGACGGATACAATTATCATTTCATATTAACGTTTTATCTGTAAATCTCATAATATATTTATTGTTCTCAAATTTTCATTTTACTGCACAGAATATGATAAACTCATTTTAAATATTACAAACTTTACCATCATATAATGAATATAAATATTTTTAGTACAATTAAACTCATTCTAATTACTTGCTCTGTTAAAGACATGAATATAACAATGATGTTTAGAAATCGTCTTTCGTCATTTGCAAACCGACACTAAGAGAAATCTTGTCAGTTGACATTACTGAATTATTCAGTTAAGAATTGTTTAACAAAACTTTTTAGTTTAAAAACAGTTTTAGTTCGCAAAACTGCCTTTAATTTTAAAAAATCATCCAAATTGAATGAAAATTCCCAAAGTTATGAAGAATTGAGTTTGTAACCTCCTAATATTTTTCTTTATATTAATATATAAATGTGTCACAAAAGTTATTTTTCTTGTTCCACTTTAATTTTAGGTTTAAAATACCTTCCTAAAAAGGATACAATTGGTTTTGAAGATGTACCTATCAACAATTTTTTTTTAATGCTTGAGACCGCTAAAAGGAAATCTTCTGTAGAATTCCTTATATATCTGTTATACTTTTTTAATGTTTATCAAAAGGCCAATCATATTTCCAAGATATCAACGACAACGTGATTGCGATTAGCAGCTAAATTAACTATTCCACTAACTTTATTAAAATGGATAATTTAATATTTTGATATTAAATCGTGTGACAGCTTGTGATTAAATTCACTTTTAACAAAAAATATTAGTCTGAACTTTCTGTAATTCAACTGAAATATTCAGTTGGATTTAGTACAATATGTCAGTAGTGCATTTTATAACTGAAAATTGTATAACTGTTGTTTATTAAACAATTAATAATGTCCATAATTATAGACTTCTTCTTTCGTTTACTTTTCGACAGTACATTATGATGGTGATGAAGCCAAAGTACAACAGCCAAGTTTCTAAGCTTTCTAAGTTCTTTCGAGGGGGAGTTCGAAGACTTCTTCACAAGAAACTGTCGCAGTTTAATTTTTAATGATTATTGCACGTGGTTCGAGCGTATCCCCGTTAGGTATTACTCAGAGGTCTCTTCTCCTGCATTTGCATATCTTTCTACCCGTTAGAAATTGCTGGGCTATGCTTCCCTGCGTCTCACCAACTGTATCCAGTGGCATGAACACGTTCCAACTTTTAAACCCTCTTTCTAAGAGCACAACTACGCATACACACACACAAATACATACACATATACACACTAATACGCATGCGATAATACTTGCGTACTTCATTTATACAAAGAATCCACGTGTAATTCCAACTATATACCTTTTAATGACACTCAATTTTGAGTGCTATAATTGACTTCTGCCGCGGTCTGTCTTAATTAATCCGCTTTAAAAATCGTCCGTTACTTCACCCAGGAAAGGCTGTATGCTCCACATTTGTCCTACTCTGTAACCAATATTCTTTGACAAGAAGTATAAAGAAATCATTTCTTTTATGTCAGCTTTTTTTAACTTTTGGCAAAAGTCTTTGATAATATAACTTAAAATTATCCTTCTTCTTATTATGTTATTACTTCTTTATAATCCAAAATTGATATAAAATAATTAATTTAAGATCCAATCTATTGACATTACGAATCCTTGACGAACATCTGTCATGTACATGAAAATAGTCAATTTACTCAAAACCGTGAAACTTGCACACATTCAATACAAACGTAAGGCCTTACAATGTCTGAAGTCAGATGTACGTGCCGGTGTGTTCGTGCTTGGCATGCTATTTCCTGGGGTTCTAGTGTTAATCATCGGTGTAAAAGTAATGTCACAAATCAATAACTAAGGTTTAATCTTAAAAAGTGTATCTATGTGATTTGCTAAAAGTATTCTCGTGCTTGTCGGTGAAATTTGTCCGAAATGACTTGTGATTTTGTTAGAAACGACATCTCATTCTTGTGAAGATGTTGAAAATGTACGTTACTCGCGAGTTTCTCCTGGAGACAACTATTTTGCTGCTGAGACGGTGGGTCTTGTATAGAGATGCTATCTGTATTTCATTAACATTATTCTCTGCGGTAGACTTGACCCACCCCAGTACAATTCAGCGGTTCCTTTGCTCAATCTCCATCTCTTTCTGTCTCTCGCTTCTGATGCCTTTTCGCTCGTTTACATCTTCCGGGACGCTAAATCGAAAACGCAAACACAAATTTAGTTCGCAAACAGTTCTTTTTCCAAGCGTTATTGAAGGGATAATTAATGTTGAGTTTCGACGAAATTCCAAACGATTTTAAAAGGAAATGAAAGAAATTCAAGTGATTAAGTATAGAAATTAACATAATTTTGTTGCACAAATGTTTATATTAAATCTTCTTAGTTTAATCATAGTTGATCATTGATTATACTTTAGGAATAACAAAAAACTACGAACAAGTTATTTTATGACTATTTTAGACTTTCATCTTGCTATCTCCATGTATCAAAGTTATGCGTACTTTTAACCCTTTATATTCATGTGATAAAATTGGAAAATTCTGACTGTAGTTTCGTGCGTAACGACCCAGAATTCAATAGCAACAAACACCGCGGTATTATTCGGTAGTAAAATTTTATTTCACAAACATTTATTGGCCCATTGTAAAGGCCGCTGGCGGCCTCCCGGCACCGTTTATTTGATAACGACAAATTATTGTTACGAGAAAAAATGGAAGCTGAGTCGGCCGGCTTTTTCAGCTGCGCCGACCTATCGAGCGACGTGTCCAAACGCTAATCTCTCGATATTTTAGCGGATTTATACTTTCACCGACGCCTAGTATGGCCAAAAATGCGCTTTTCCCTAAGGTACTCATAAGCCAATGAGTACTGATTTTCTTCGGCGAGTGGTGCTTAGTTTTCTGTTTATAGTTTTAATATTGAAATCCACACATTCAGCGATTTTACTACTCTTACTCAAAATGTATCATTTATTCTATTTTTTCATTAAGTAATCATATTTTTATAAACTGGTTTCTCATTAAGACATTTTAGTGAATTTATAATACTAATACTAGTGCATAATTTATTAATTTAAGCACAAGTTTGTACTTTAAATTATTTATAATTTTATATGAAATACAATGATCGATGATTGAACTCGAGAAAAATGACCCAAGATTAACAATTGACACTGTTACAATTGGACAAACAAAGATAACCAAATAAAGATTAATCAAACACGTACCAATCGTTTAAAAACGACATTTAGCGCACCTGACCGGGAATTGTTATCGTAATCCACAATAATTCAGGATTACGCAAGTTTGATGTAAGCACATAAATCAATGAACGAAATTCTGATATTGTTATAAATTGCATAAAGACGAAAAGTTATGGTATCTCATGTTGTGCGAAATTTTCCATTTTTTATAACATTAAAATGCGTATTTCACGATTGTCTTTCCTGTTCTTTTTTTTTTTTTTTTGTTTTTTTCTTTCTTTGTCCCTTCATTTCAATGAAGGGAAGAGCCCCGAGATTTGGCAGCCGGATTTCGCGTTACGTAAACTTGTTCGCCTTTCGCTTTTGAGCCCTGCGTCTCTATTTTCGAGGACTATCTCATGTTTTAGCAATTGTATGCTATCTCTCGGCGGATCATTGCACCTCTGCGAGCCTCTTAGGTGCAGTAAAGTTGGGAATGTTTCAGAGGCCGAACGACCTTCCCAGTTCTCCCCGTCCTTTGCCTCGGACTGAGACAGGCCAACGCGAGAATGCCGCGCGACATTGAAACGATGACAACGTCTACGTCGTCGCTTGCGCTATGTTGTCTCTCATTGTTGCGAACAATCCCTACGAGAGATAGCGGCGCCTTCTGTGTCTGGCGTTTATGACGCCACTGCGAGTTAAGATCTCGTTAAAAGTCGCGTGTATAAGGAAACGCGTTGATTTCGTCGGGACAAATGGTTATTGTCGTTGTCTTTGACTTGCTCAAATTCATTTCTTTCACCATGAAATAGTACAGAGGTTTTGGACAATTTTCATACAAACAAATTAATGAAACAAAAAATGAGAAAAATTTTTTTATTTATTATTTTTAAAAATAAACATTTCACTTATACAAATGAATGAAATAAGACAAATGAAATTTATTTTACAAAGAAGAGTAATAAATTGATTGTTAAATTAAAAACTTAGTTGAATAATAGTTGGTAAATTAGGTGAAATGTAGAAGAACGGATTATGCAGGTTAGTACAGCACTAATGATGAATAAATTTATTAGAATCATTTTCGAAACTGTTTGGATCTTAAAACATAAATAATGTCAACGCGTAAGACCAGTTGGATCATAAATATGACTCGTTTGCAGGACGCGTCACGCGAATCATGAAGCACGACTAAAAAAATCCCTTCTTCAAACATGCGGAACATCGAAATTTACAGCCTTACTTTTCGGATAAAAATAGCTGCCGACGACTTTAATCGGATTTGCAAATGTTGCATAGACGACACTGGTGATTCATATGAGAATTCTTAATGCACTATTTTTCATGATTATACGCAATTTCACGTTGCTACGTTGTTCGCACAATTGAAGCATAAATTTGAGAATCGGCTGAAGGATCAATCAATATTGAGAATCCATCGTTAGTATTTTTCATTATTGTGCTTTTCGTTTGAATAACTTTTTAGCATTTCGTTTGGACAAAAAAAATGTCATAAAAGCTCTACGTAACTGATCAACTTTACTCTCATAAAACAGAGTGTACGGTAAAACTTGAAATTATTACCAGAAAATCATTAACTTAATTAATAATAAAGTTTGCTTTCATTTATTACTGTTGTTTTTAACTAAACTACGAAAACGGATCAGTGATATATAGAACATTTTCTTCTTCAAGTTCAAAACGACGGGAATCTGGTATTATTCGTATTGTCGCGATCTTGAGAGCGTATTAAATCTCCTGATTTCAACGTAGAAGTAAGTCTGTTGTAAACCGAACTTAAATTACGGCAGTTAGCCGTTTTATTGACGATTTACGGTACTCGGTTGTATAGCTCCCCACTTGACTGGAATAGCAGCGTGATTTTCCCGGTAGTTTACAAAGACGCAAAAATTTCCGCGAAACCTTTCGAACGGTTTGAGTTACAGAAATACCTACTATTATTACTATTATTACGATTATTATTATTATTATTATTATTATTATTATTATTATTATTATTATTATTATTATTATTATTATTATTATTATTATTATTATCATTATTATTATTTGTAGTAACATACAAATTTTCATATTTTATACAATCCTTAATAAAAATATGTTTCAACTATGACAAATTTAGATCAATAATTATTAAATTCAGTACAGAGCAGAGTCATTCTTATACGATAAAAAATGTTGACTAACCCATCAAAAAATTTTGAATGTTTTTTTTATTTTTTTTTATTTTTGCAAAATTGAATTAAATTAATTCAATTTTTGCAAAATTAAATCAAATTAAACTTTAATTGACTCATATATACATTTTCGAATGTTAAAATTCCAACTTTTTTTTTCTCTGTGTCTCAAGAAATATAATACGGTTCGTGCGTGTTCATACTGACAAATGTAGTTATACTTTAATCATATCTTACAATCGCGAGCTCACTTTCACCCTTCGGCCAAGGGTCACCAGTTTTTCTCGCGAAATAATGATCCGTATACACGAAGCAATCACAGATGCAAAGCTAATCTCGATCTTTGCATTATATGGCACAAAAGAAGTACGACACAATGTTCTGCATAAATGAAATCTTAATGAAATAAACTTAATATATGCAAATGAAAGTCAAATAAAGCAGAAACGTTATACTGGCTTTATAATTATTCTCATGTTACTTTTATGAATGCAACTTTTCAGTTAGTAAAACGCATTAATTGTTGCTGCCGTTCTCCACGAATTGCTCGCATTTGGCATTGTTAAATTGCAATAGTAATGGTAATAAGGAAAATGATTTGAAATCACGAAACTTTTAATGAAAGATACATTAAAACTCGTCGAAGTGCAATCACCATGCATTTCGTGTAAATAAATCATGAAACATCAATATAATGCAAATAATGCAATCAGTTGTTGTAATTTTATATGGCAAGAGAAATTCATATGTACTAAAATGCATTATTACTATTTCAGTAATTTTTATGAAGTTGAAGTTCTTGATTATTTTAATCAATAATGAAAAACAATCTCCATTTTCAAGCTATCGACTTAACCGTTTCGAAAACGGCAAAAAGTAAAGACATATGTTCAAATCCTGCTAAAATTCTTTTTTGTTTCTACATATGTTTTATTGATGTGTTCATAAGAATATGATATTACCCTAGTAATAATTGCTTCTGGGCCCTATATCCTTAACGGAAGACAATATATTTCGAAATATTTGCAAAAATATACGTGAATATGTGCACATATATTTTCGGCAAAAAGTTATATATATGTAATCAGAGATGGGCAAGCCCATTACTCAATCAAACCATATATTAAATAATTATTAAAAATAATACGATCAAGCAGTAAAAAATTGCATATTTATCTTATAAAAAAGGACTGTCTTCAATCAAAAATAGAGGTACCATAGTTATTATTAGTGAAACCAGTGAAAAATATGGATTTTAATTCAGAAAGTAATTGAAAAGTAATAATGATAATAATAATAATATATATATATATATAATATATACAATAATAATAATAATAATAATAAACAGAATTATTTGTTTATTTGACTCTACAACTTGTCAAATAACAACAAAGTTTTCAATTATTTTCAAAATATATAATATTTTTCCAATTTTTAGAATTTATTATAAGTAATTGCGTAATTATTTTTGCCCACAATGTATTTAATATATATATTTCAAATATATTTCTGAAATATATTTGTAAAAATATTAAAAATATTAATTTAATATGATAATATTTAATTTACTATAACATTGTAAACGATAATTGAAATGATTATATATCGAAACAAAAAATGGAAATTATTACATTGTTTTCTATTTTTCTGTTAAAAAATAAAGAAGAATGTGCCTTTGTAAAATGTTTAATTTATTAAGACTATGAGAATTGAAAATGTTGGATTCATAGAGCTAAAACTGGCGTGATACTTGGTGAGAGCGGGTCGTCGTATCGTATGCAGTTTTTAATTTATCGATTAAGACGCTAGTGTTCTTAGGCCGCCGTCGTTTGCAGCACGGCTGGTTCATTAGAGGCTCTTAATTAACTTGCGGCGTGCACGCGACATTACACAATAGCGACTATACACCCCATGCAAGCTTACGCTATTCAATTACATGTTAATAATATATAAATATATACGTATTTTGTGTATGTATGCGATGCGATAAATTGCTAACATTTGAGCGTTTCCTATATTTCAGTTAATTACAACTATTATTTTAAACATTCTGTGAACATTTTACACTTTTAATTAATTCAGCGTGATTTTATAAACTCCACGATCAAAATTACTTCAAACTACATTATTTTCAATTTAAACATTCACGTTCATGAAAATATAGTTACATTTGCATTCTGCATTAAATGATATATAATTACGCTTAATATTTCAACTATTACATTTTTATTATAATTAAGTTAATAATTAAATTCATTAAACATAATCATTTACCATATATACATTTGAGGTAATTTAACATAGCATGAAATGTCAATTATACTTTTTATTTGTCAAACTTTCTAACTTTATTAATAATTTAAAAAGCCCTAAGTAATAATTATGAACTCAAATTTTGACATAACACGATGTAAAGATTAATGTTCAACATTGTCAAATGGTAAGAATAATTTGTCGGCTGATGATTTGCGCGTTGAAATTTTGTTTAGTAAATGAAAATAACGCCCGCGAGTGGTAGTAACTGGTAACATATGCTCAGACAGAAACTGGCGCGAACGCGAGCATATATATTAAAGGACGACACCACGGTTTTCCGGCGCGACGGTTAACCGCACTCGTTAACCGTCCCATAACACGTTAGCTCTCGGCAAATTACGTGCATCTTGACTCGCCTTCCGTTTGGTGTCATAATGTTCTCTATTGAAAATTCTAAATCACTGTGACAAACCTTTCATATATATATATATATATATTACATTATCGCATAATACATATAACAAAAACAAAAAAATAGCAATGAAAAACACTGTAAAAATGGGTTTTGATTTATTTTCTTAAATTCAGTAAAATATTCTTACATTCAGTATAATATGTTCTTAAATTAAGTTTAAATTGTCTTAATTAAGAACATTTTACACTGAATTTCAGAATATTTTATACTGAATTTAAGAAAATGGGACAATCATTTTTTACAGTGAATGAAAGGAAAAAACTTAAACTGATTCTTAACTACAAAATAATAATTTAAATTTGAAATTGCCAAATGATGAGAACATAGAATATGCGCCACGTGATTATCTTCTTTGTTGAAAAGCGCATTAATATATTTGACGCGCCCCACGGCAAAAGCTCATGTCGTATACCCTTAAGTTTACACTTTTGCGTATAGGTGGGTTACGAGTCAAGTTGTGCTTATCGATACGTGTGTCGAGTTATGGCGCTATCCTAGCAACATGTCGCCGGTCTGTTCGACAAACTTTTCAATGTCGATATATATTTTCGTGCCACCCTTTTACGAGCTCTCCAAACTTTCGACACATCCGAAAAAGATTCTTGTGTGCGTAACGAGTCAAAGACGCGCCACGACACACAAAAAAAAGAAATCTTATATCGACGCTCAACTTAACAATAATTTATTGTCTCTCACATAAACACATATAATCGTGCCAGTTTGCTATGTGACAATTGTTTTCTCTTACAATTGCTTTGAATTTGATTTATATATGTTTGATATTGTAAAATTGTTTTTTTTTTTTAGTTGATATATTAATAAACTCGATTAATAAATAATAATTATTGATCAGAATGAATGATTATTACCCTAGTAGAAATGGAATCGGGCATGCCATGTTTCAGATGTGGCCCTGATGTGGTTTGCCTGATTAATACCAGATTAATGGTGGGCTGATTGGGGCCAAAATAGCATTTCGTGAGACATTATTTATTCTTTTTTTTGATGTAACGCCGGGTGTTTATATGGCCCCAGTCGGGAATTCCGTATAATGGGATTCCCGACCTGGGCCTGATCTGGACCATAACTGGTTACCGCGTCATCGTTAACATATGGGTGGTCTTATCGGGCCCTAATCTGGTAACCATGCCATAGCCACATCTTGACCATACACAATCAAAGTTATAGGTAAGTAGCGATACTTAGTTATCATTTCTAAGAGCTTCGGTAG
>JABFPJ010006085.1:0-11356 GCA_022817425.1 Gryon sp. ZL-2020
TAACACTTTTCTTTTTTTTTTTTTTTTTTTTTTGTTCTTCTTTATCTGGTCTTCTAATTTTTATTTTAGAGTTCGCCAATTCGAGCTCGATGAACGATGCACTGTAAAAGTGAATGAGGAAATGAAGCAATCGCATGTCATTATGGCTCGGTTTTCAGTCAACAAAATCGTCGTCATGGTGTATCATCAACTTTCGTCACTCAAACACACAAAATCCATTTCAACATCTGCATATTCAGTCAATTGAGACAGTTTTTAGTTTACTTTAAAATTTAATTCAAAATAATTATTCTTTAATAACGTTAATAAAATCAATAAACATTTCTTTTCATCTCGTTTTTATCACTTTTGACCTTAACATGTAAAAATTATTCCAGGGCTCTGTATAGGCTTGCTCGTTCGATTCGAAAAAACATTTAAAGGCTATATAAAGGTTAAAAATGGGTAAAACAAGATAAATAAAATATTAGAATAGAGCAAAATAATTCAAAAATGTACAACAAAGTTGCTCGGTACCGTCGCTATTCTTATATTAAAATAATATCAAGAACATGTTTAGAATATATTAAGAATATATTTAAAAAATATTAACTATATTTTAAGAATAAATTGAAATTCTATTCGCAATATAACATTCAAACCTCGAAATTGTTTAGTTTGTCTTAATTTTGACCAATACATATGTTTTTATTATTTCATTCTTTTATATTTTCTTATTATTTAATTAAATTATACAATGGTTATACATAGTTCCTTTGGCCCGGACAAACGCCTTTATTGGCAATTGTTGGGGTAAGCGTTAAAACCTAATTATAGCCCGTAAAAAATACCTATAAAGGCTCATTAAAGGCCTTCTTGAGGCTTTCCTATTAAGGTGATTGCTCAAGTGCTCTTTGTTTACATAAAATCAATTCGGTTACTCAAGAAATTATGTCCAGAAATAAAGTTTGTTTATTACCAACATTTATCCAACAATTCTTCTATTCCTTAGGAATTACTGGATCAATTTTAGTAATAAACAAACTCTTTTTTTCGGCACTGTAACCGAACTGCATTTATGTAAACAAAAGGTACTTGAGCAATCACCTTAAGGTGATTCTTCAACTATATAAGAGCAACAAGGATACAGTTAATGGTGTCGCCATTAGTGAAAGAGAGAAGCAGCGAATTTGGCTGAAAAATCACCTTAAGGTGATTCTTCAGCTATGTAAGAGCAAAAAGGATAAAGCTAATGGTGACTCCATTAGTGGAAGAGAGAAGCAGTGAATTCGATTGAAGAATCATCTTAAAGGCGTACCTTTATTAATCTTATAATTGCCTTTGTAATTTTGGTATTATCTTTTGTCATAATCTGGGCAAGTCCTAATAATTTATTAATAGCGTACAATTTGATTTATCAAAAATTTGTTTTTCTTCTCAAATTTAATATAAATTTACAATAATATATTATTTATACATAACTAATAATATAAAATTAATATTATGTATAAAACAAAAAGTGTTCGTGTTCATTTGGAGCTGCCTATTAAGGGCCTTTGTAGCAATTTGGGCATGTCTGAATAATTTATTACTACCAGAAAAGACAAAAAATATGTAAGTTTTTAAGTTCATTAACAGCTGTGAATCAACTTAAAAAGTATCTTGTCATCCAATTAAAAATCTGTCAGAATTTAGTATTCAATTAAATCGTAAAAAAATCGTGTGAACAAATTGGATAATATCAAAATTTGAGTTGAAATTATAGAATTTGAATTAATTTAAAGTTATGGAATTCACAAGGCTATATACGGCAGGAGATAATAGATTCGTACGAGACGGATGAATCATTATTTAATGAATTTCCAAGGGTCTCCGAATGTCAAATGTACCCAATGAATAAAGATGCTCGCGACTGCACATTGTTATCTAACAAAATGAAATACAAAGAGCATCGTTTGTTCAACACCAACTTATTTATTATTATTTTTTCTTATTTTTTTTAATACAGGTCAGAGACATTTTTTGTAACAGCGACGTGTATTTATCGGCGCTCGATCTGTCGCGTTCATGCGATAATACCAGCTGTATGAGAAGAACGTTAAACTGGTTTTCTTTAAATATTCATAAAATTAATGTGAATATTTTGAGAACGAAAAAAAAATTAAGGAGAAATTAAAAATTCGCAATCGATTGCATGAGGTTTTACTAACGACCTCGACGCCCACGAATCGTAGATTTGTTTCGAACTAAGTGAACAAAAATTAATTAAGGAGTAAGTAAGTAAACAAAAGTAAAGAAACAGTAAAAAATTTACAGCAAAATTGAACAACATTTTTTTTTATTAATTTTTTAATGTTTATTTTTGAAAAATGTGTATTTTTTAATTATAATAAAAAATTTATTTTGAATTTAAACTTTTTCCGTTTTGATCATTCTAAATAATCATTGAATATAAGATAATGTAGATTAAATGTAATAAACAGATATTGTATTATCAAAGAATTAACTGAGGAATAATTGAAATTGAACATCGTTTATATCCAATTGAAAGTCAATCAATTGCTTTATATTTAGATAATTACATACCACAGCAGGTTAAATGCAAAGGCTTATCAAACGCGAAATCTGATTAAAAATGCTGAACAAGATATACAACAAAGTAATAGCAAACGATGATTAATTCATTCAAAAACCTTGATACGTTCAAATTTTGAACATATCAAACTTCAAATGTTTGTGTGATTTTATTGTACTTTTACATCAACTTATTCAAACAGTGAATTCAATATATATCGATACGTCTAACGAAAAAAGAGCTATTTGAATTTATGTGTGAAAAGGATTACAATTCAAAATGCATAATGGAAAATTATATGTATATTTTTGAAATGTAACCTTTTTCATAGATAAATTTAAATATCTCCTTCTTCGTTAGATGTGTCGATATATATTCTGACAATCATAAATGCGCAGTATATGTATGACTATGTTGAATTATTTAAAACAAAATTTACATGTAAAATAATTAATGATAAAACTGAGACCATTAAATGCACAAAAATATTTACATAAATATGTCAGTTTAAGAAATACACAAAGTTATCAAGTTTTTTTATTAAAATTTCATGAAAATGTTGAACGAAAATACAAGATATTACAAAAAAAGTTGAGCAAAAACAGGAAAACTTTGCGAAAATGCCAATGTTTTAGAAAAATATTGGAAAATTTTGGAAAATAGACATATTAATAAAAATTAATTATTAAAATAAACATTAACATGATTCAATATATATATATATATCTTTAATTAAAATGTATGCTCAAACCAAGCAAATAAATCCAACACAAAATTTTAATTAAAAAGAACAATGATATGATAAATCTAAATCTTAGATTGAATACTTTTTCAACCCATCAATATAATATATGTATAAAATTTCCGCTGGTATTGTTTACTCAAAATACGACATAAAAGAAACGCTAAAAGAACAAAGTTGATCTTTTGTGCTTTTTATCGTTAGCAAGCCAGTGACTTGTTTTTTTTTTTCTTTCTTTCTTTTTTCGAAAGTGTTTTTTGTTAAAGTGGTTTTTGTCGCCAACAAGTGCATTGGCCTGATGGAGACAACGGTCTAAAAAAAGAAAAAGATGAAAAAAAGAATATCATCTTTGAAGTTGCGTACCTAACAAATTTGGGTTATCGACTCGCAAAACGAGTGGGCCCACTGTTCAAATTGCTATATATATATATATATATATACATATGTATTTATATGTATATATATGTATATGAAACGTGAAATAAGTGTTGATCGGTATGCACAGACACAGCCACCACAAATTATGAAACTTCACCTTGACCGCATCGTAAGATCCTGAGCGTTTATTGTTAGCAGTCGGCGACTTATTTTGCCATAACGTCGTCGATTAATTGACGATTATATGCTTAACACCCGTCCACCAAAAAACTATATTCACCATGGGTTGTGAAATCGAGTTTGTGAGATTATTGCAAAAATTAGCCATCAAAAAACAGCCACTGTATTATGACATAGGCATCCAACCTATTTATCAATTAAACCCGCAAAAAATTATTTGTTTAAACACATTTTTTAAATTAATTTTAATTTAAATTGTAATGTTCATTTGAAATCCATATTTTACACAAAATAATGTACTTAAATTGAAATATATAAAGAATTATAAATGATTATAAAAATGATCAGTTTTTCTTATTAAACTTTGTTTTACATAACAAAAATTATTTTTATAAAAAAAATTGAAGAAAAGGTAAAAAAGGAAATCACATTTACTCCATGTTTTAACTATATTTGCTTTGTGTTACAAATTTATCATGAAACTTTTTCTATACACATTTTACTATCAACCTTCAACTCTCCTAATAATTTATTGGACTACATTTTTATTGTACAATTTTATATACAGTCATTTTTTGCCTTCCACTTTGTATGATTTCCGCGTCTTAAGTTTTAGTTGCGTAATTTTCAGACCGGATTCGTTTAATGATTATGTACAAAAATTTTAAATCAAAACTAAATACACTGATGAGGATTTGTTTCATTTAGACACGTATTAAACATTAAAAGCACATATTTAACAGCAATGTAAATTATAAACAAATTAGACAATTAGAAACAAATAAATGAATGCACATTACTTTGTTTGAGCAATCAGTTAACTGCAAATGTACGTGACAATACGACAAGAACAAATTAAAGACGGAATAATAATTATCGGAATTATGACTACAGCAATTAATAAATCAACTTATAAAAAAAAGAAATTTTAATATTTTAAATCAATAATATATATTATTATAACAGAAAATAATAATTACCTTTATAATAAAATGCAAAAAATAATTAACAAATATTTATTATTTTATTGTTTAAAAATGTTATTAAAAATAAACGAACATTCAATTTTCAATAATAAATACCGACAAAAAGTTACATCCTGCATAGTCAAATTTGTGTTATTACATATGAAAATGGATACCGCATCCTACATTTTTAAATGCCAAATCTCCGCCGAGCAACATTAAATGTCTTTCGGATAAGTCAGCGTGATTTAATGAGACAATTTTTTTGTCTCATTATAATAAAAAAACAACGTTACTTTTGTCTGCAACTTATTTCACGTGTGCTGCTTTTTTTCTTCTTATACATATCCAGACACCTTTAATTTTGTTTACGCTTAGATCCCCTCGTATTATTGATAAAATTGGCCAAAAAAAGCCGCAATCTGTTGTGTATTTTAACTATAATGTTGTGATTTATTGATCGTCTAGTTTTGACAAGGTTGTCTGTAATGTAGACGGTAGTAAATATTCAATGATAATGAAACAGTTTGAATGGTAATATATAAGCAAAATGTGGATAAATAGATAAATATAAAAATATATATATTATATATATAAAGGATAAGGAATCCAGAAAAAATAGTCAAAGACAAAATAACCCGCAGCAAAATGACCTCGTCGTCAAATAAGCTACACACAAAATAACATTAATCCTTGAAATACTGCAACGCAGTGGTAAATCATTTGCAGTTATAATTACTAATATTTTCTTTTTTTTATAACGAAAAAAAAAGAGAGATTTTAACCTTAATTACAGCGATGAAAATTGTAATATGAGGTAATATTCAATAACAGTTTTATGCCATTAGAAGTAGTTTCATCTTCTTTTTCATAAGAAAATAAGGAAAAAAGAAGTTATACTTGTCAAGTTCGGTGTGTTTACAAAAATAAGTTCAGAAAACTGCGAAATAACACTTTTTTCATGTAAAATCAAGTGTTTGGACAATTCTTAATGAAATACAGTATTTTCTAATGTATTTTGTTTGTTTGTTTCTAAATAAATATGTTTTGTCTTGACAGTTTAACCTAAACTCGGTTTCGCAAACAAACCCTTGAGCATGTAAATACTCTTATCAAATAGAGCATTCATAGGTTTGTTTGTTTACTATCACTAAAATGTTTGGTTATATTTACTACATCAGCAGAATTTGTTTTAATAATAAATAGCGTATAATATTTTATGGCTACAAAATGGAATTTCTGTTGCCAATTTCATAAATGTTCTTGAAGGACAGTTTTTCTATGGAGATTTCTTATAAATCCTTAGCGAAGGTTAGTTTAGTTTCGTGTTAAAGCTGCTATACAAATTCCTAAATAATATTTCACATTTCCTAATAAACATAGAAAGCAGTATATATATATATAATGAGTGTGGGTGAAGTACGATATTATACAATTTATATGCAATATATATGTTAATTAGAAGAATATTGATATTACTCTTACCTGCATATGTACTTTTAAAACTTTCGTGTAGTTTGAATGTAAAGGGAATGTGCACTTTCATCATTTTCATTTGTGGTATTCTAGGAGAATGCGCTATCATACCACTGGTTCCTCCAAACATAAGGTCATCTCCATGAACGCGAAGTACCATCATATTCCTGCAAGTAAACATCAAAATATTATTAAGTTTTAACATTGAAAATTGATCAACATGTGATAAATTAAAATCTCTTTTTAAACAGATTTATTGATTATATTTTTTTTCACAGGTGTTGTTGTTTGCAAAACCATAAGTCACAACAAGTAATAATAACAATAATCTTTTTTGACAATAATCATCTATGTATCAACTATTATATATATCTTTTAAATAACAGAAATTATTTATTTTTAATTATAAATAATTTCTCATATAAATATATACTTAAAAGCGATGTAGACCTTTTCCATAACTATTACAGCGCCAAATAATATGGTGGAATATATAAGTTTTGGTGTAATCAACAAAATTTATTTCTTAATCAAGATTTAATTGTATCCGTTAATATTTTAAAAAACATATAATTTAAATAATGAATAAAAAATTATAAAAAAAAGTTAATTTTATACTGTTTTGCGTATACAAATGTTAGATATAACTCCATCGATAGATGGTGTGATAGTCATATTTTGAAGGTATGGATAAGACCTATTGAATAATACCAAGTTTATATTTTATAAATATATACATAATATCAACTAACTCTTTATCAAAATTGGAGTAAAGTTAGGGTTTTAGTTGTATTGTTTGTAACTACAACAGTGATTCTTCAAAACGCGATAATTCAGCGCTATCAAGTTATGTAACGTATTACAGCGATTTCGCAATTGAACGGTGTGCCAAGTCAAGTGGCCCCAGAATCCCGTAACTCGAAGAAAAGTCGAACGAATGACTGCTTTGTGCATTCACTCGTTTGCCATAGTCGAGTCAGTATAAACAAACGTTTCCAATTATTAAGTTACACCCGAACACCGGCATACTCAATTATCATTTCAACTTTGCTCAAATAATGAAGTTACATAAAATTATTATCAATTATTACTATTTGCTACTTTCCACTTTATGTTTATATTAATCAGTATGAAAATATAAACGTTTAGTTATATTTTATTCAAATATTTAACTTACAATTTTATGTTTTTATTATATGATATTTGATTAATAAATAAATATTACAACGTTTCATTCTAAGAAACATAAATCACTTTGACTTCTTTATCATTTTATATTTCAAATATTATTGTCGATAAAAGTGAATATCAAAAAAAGTTGTAATATAAACCAAGGCATCAATAATTCATTTTAATTTGGATGCAATTTCGTTGAGTTTAATATTTATTAATAAATTCGACGAAAGTTCATCGAAGATGATAAGATTTCAGAACAGTTTCTTCGTAAAAATATTCGTTACTAAAAATGATGCCGAGGACATGCGAGCGCTCGAGGTTACACATTCAAAGTATGTGTAATGATTCACAAATATTGTAAAATGTGAAATGGGTATTTATATGGTCGATTCATGTTTCGGTCAACGATATTCTTTTTATATATATGTATATATTTATTATTAAGCCATATCGTAAGACTCTTCTCATTTCACATGAAATAAATATTGTTTGTCGTGAGTCGTGTTTCGAATGTAAGTTGAAATTAATTATTCACTGATGATGCAATCCCATTTTTATTATAATATAAGAAAACTGTCGTAGATTTGAATATGTATCAAGGTGACTTGTTCATGGCAATCCCAGAAATGGCTTTTTGGAATCTTGCAGAAATATTTACTTCAGAACTTGCAGTTCATTTTTCTTTAATATTTATTTTCATTTTTTAATTTTATTATCAGTGAAATATTTTTATTATTAAATGTACGATGATTTGATAAAGTTATCGTTGGGTTTGTTATCGTGATTTGTTATATTGCGACATTTGTATTTTTCTGGTATTTGCGCAACGGAGAAACTTTCAAAATAATTAAATGGTAACGTTTAGATGTAATTTTTTTATTACTAACAAACGTTGAAGATAGAGAATGAATTGCAGAGTTTCCATACAATCTTGAAATTTTATTATTAAAACTTCAAATACTGCGTTCTTTTAGGATATATTTTTTTTTAGTTTCTATTACAAATTGTTGTGATAATTTTTAATATTTTATTTATATTTCAATTTTAATTTTTTCAAAAAAATTAACTTAAAAGATATATTTTAAATAAATGATAATTGGACAAAATAATTACATTTCAAAGATTGCATTTTGAGAATGTACTGTAATCAAAAATTAAAATGAATGAAAAATGAAATTTCAAAAATTAAAAAAAAGCAAATTATGAAAAATGGTACAAAATTCGAACAATCTTGTTGAAAATAACGCAAAAACGAAAGAATTTTTGGTATGAATAGATTAATGAATTTGCATTTGTATGATTAGACAAGAAATATTGTTCCTTTTTAAATTCCAAATAATAATGTTATCTTTTGCAGTAGCTTTGAACACAATATTTAAAGAAGCGGATATTAAATCATTTTCTATTTCCTTAATTAATTCATATAATGTTTTTGCTAATTTAATTAATTTATATTATTTCGCAAAACACGTTCGTGATTTCCTTATATCCATTCGTTTTTATATTAATATATGTTTCTTCTTTTTTCATTTCTATTATAAACGTTCATATATAAAATGATGAATATAAATTATTGTTTAAAAAACAACAATAAACCAACGAAGTAGACCTTTGTTTGTATTTTCAAATAACGGACTAATTTTGTTTCTTCTTCAAAGTTAATAATAAAAAAAAACGAACAAAAAAAATTATTAATATTTTATTACAAAATTAGATGATCCATACGAATAATAAATTGATTTATTATTAAACGTTATTTGGACCACACATTGCAGTAGAAATTCTTTATAGTGTAAAAAATGTCAGATATTCAGAAAATAATAAATGAAACTGATAAATATTTAGAAAATTTTCATAAAATGTATCATATATATAATAAAAAATATTCACTTAAAATGTATAATTAATAATCTCATAATAAATTATTAATCATTCTTGTAATTAAGTCATTGTATAGACAATACAAGTATAATAATTAATTATTTCACAACATAATCCAATAATAACAATAATAATCATAATATTAACGATATTATTACTACCTTAACACGATTATCATGAATAATTCAGATTAATTAATAAGATACAATGAATCATCAGTTAGACGAGAAATGTCGACAAAACCACGAACCAAAACAATAACAGCGAAATGTCAAGCGTCGTGTGTTTGACAGTTAACCTCAAATTTCAGCGAGTGACAAATTCGAAGCACTCACGTGCGGTGATATACGCGATTTTTTACATGACCGTGAAATTCTTATAGTGGATTCTTATCGTGTCAAAAATGGCATCTTATTTGTTCAATGATACTAATGTCTAACTTATACATGCGATAAAGTCAAACAAATCTTATATGCAATTTCAGCATATTATGTAAAATATTCGTCAATTCGTGCTAAACGAAGGGAAACAAAATCGGCAAATAAAAGTGATGTAATTACGAGTTTTATTGTCAAAGTCAAATGATTTTTTTTAATTTTTTACAAGACTTAAAAATTTATAAAAACATGATTTATTACATTTAAATATTTCTTTTAAT
This sequence comes from Gryon sp. ZL-2020, assembly GCA_022817425.1. NCBI lineage: Eukaryota > Metazoa > Arthropoda > Insecta > Hymenoptera > Scelionidae > Gryon > Gryon sp. ZL-2020. Next base: position 10,011 of record JABFPJ010006085.1, read on the forward strand.
CTTTTGTTTATCTTCGTTTGAATTATTGTATCATGAATTTAATTATATTTTATAATTAAACAAATATATATACTATATATATGAAACAAATTATACAAAAAATGATTATTGTTGAATGTAAAATGTTGCAGGTATTTAGTAAGCAGAGTTTGCAATGATTATAAATAGTAACTTACCGCATGATAAAGAGTACGACTCCGCAGAAGCATATAAGCACTGCGAGCACGGAGAAGATGTTGGAGAGTTCCGCGACCGAAACCAGCATCGCCGTCATTGTCGTAAGTGGTCCAGTCGGCGGGCGCGAGTGTACGTACACTTGCTCGCACGCGCGATTAAGTAAACAAACACTCGACCTGATTCGTTAACACTCCATATATATATATATATATATATACATATATCAAATATATAGATACATATCAATATATATACATATATTTAATAAATGCAAATTTGTATAATGAAATATAAACTTGTGCATAAATCAATTGTTTATAATATATTTATGTCATATATGTATATGTATTATACGTATGTATATATTAGTAATGTACGTTATTTGTATAAACTTATATATATATTATATATATATATATAAAGCAACAAAAATTAGTATGACGCGAGAGTAAGAATGACGCGCGACGTCGTCAGCGCGACAGCAGGAGCATCGATCCGCGTCAAGTGCGACGGAGTCGTCGTTGCTCCAAACGACATCGAAGAAGCGCAAACGGGCGTCAACTGCCGGTGACGATCTTTTAGTTAATCTTTTTTTTCTTTGTTCTTTCAGAAGAATTCTTGATAATGTTTAACAAATTAGATTGAATGAAAATTGGATTAACCGTTGGATTGTTGTGAATTGTTGACTGATTATTTATAAAACGCCGAGAGAACGACGGTGGGCTCACACGACGTCGGGCATGTCGCGGACGGATGAAAGCGCTCACTTTGACGCACTGATTGCGGTTAACAGTGGCGTGTTGCGCCAATTCAAATCACTTTTTACCATCACACCGCTCTACGTAGCGGACGGGATTATACTGACTGACGGAGAGTCGCTTTTGTCTCCTCACGGCACGCGACTTTTGCTTTTTCGTCAAACGAACAGCCAATTCACGCGTCGGTAAGGAAGAAATTGTGTCAAATTAGAACATATGATTGACGATGTTATCGACGTTGTTTTTTATATTTAAATTTGAAAAATTAATCATCATTTTAAGAGGATGTCAAACCTAAACAAGTTCTACATTACCGACATTTCTGTTGTTTTCATTTATTTTGTTTATTTGCAACAATCCAAAGCAGTTATTCAGAAAATGAAGCTAATACGTCAATTCTTTGTGAAATTA
>JABFPJ010006086.1:0-11353 GCA_022817425.1 Gryon sp. ZL-2020
AATATTGGCGAAAACTATAATATCTCAGAATATTGTCGAAAAGTATGACATTTCAAAATATTGTCGAAAACTAAGACATCTGAGAATATTTAAAATTTGATTAGTCTTTTATAATAAATATTTGTTAATTGTCAAAACTAAGGTTGCGTTTTAAATCATGATCAAAGCAAATAATATTTAATAACTAATGAATAATTATGAAAATTGTATCATCGAATAAAAGGGCGGCAATATTTAAAAAAATTGTTCAATGTAAAAAGATATATCTTTATAAACGAACTGGTAAATTTTAGTTTCTTTATGCACTCAGAGACATATGATAGGGATTTTTAGTGTATTCAACATAATTTATTACTATGTGTCATACCATTCTTGGGACGTGAAGAAAAAAAAACAAATTGTACTATAAAACATAGTAAAATTAGGCATAAATGTCGCGATATTTGCTGTAAATACTCTTTAAAAATACGATTTCAATATCTAATTTTACTATGTTTCATAGTAAAATTTGTTCTTTTTCTGTAACGTCCCAAGATTGGTATTACTTGTAGTAAAAATTCATGTCAAATGACTCTCAGTGTGGGTAGCAAAATCATTCATTCGCCCCTGCTATTTAAATTTAAATTATACATTATTTAAAAAAACTTTTTGTCTAAAAAAAAGTTTTTTTTATCAGTCAAAATTTGTTTCAGACTGTTTTACTTAAAAATGTAAAAAATGATTAACTTGTTTAAACTTATTGAAATGAAATTATAATATTTTTATATCATCAGTGCCGTACAATATCATTGCTTTTAGGGATATTCTGAAATATCATAGTTTTCGACAATATTCTCAGATGTCTTAATTTTCGACAATATTTTGAAATGTCATACTTTTCGACAATATTCTGAGAGATTATAGTTTTCGCCAATATTCTGAGATAGAATACTTTTCGACAATATTCTGAAATGTAATATTTTTCCATAGGAGCGTCGGTATGATGAACAACAGTAGATTCGTCTCTCCCTCGAAGTTGAGTCTCCTGTATAGAATTTTTATGCATGCATGGTAAAGAAGTTTAAAAGAAAACGTCGCATCGCGCAGTCGCAATCAACGCATGTAAAACGGAGTGTCGATCAAGTACCGCCAAATGCAAAAGTTCGTCCAAATATTTTAAATATAAACATTTAAGGTGATTCTTCAGCTATGTAAGAGCAAAAAGGATAGAGCTAATGGTGACTCCATTAGTGGAAGAGAGAAGCAGTGAATTCGATTGAAGAATCACCTTAATGATATTTAAAACAGTGAGTGATGAAATATAACATATAAATAGTGTGGTATCCTCACGGTATTGAGTAATATGAAATCACGCGCTGCCCGTGCAGTAAGCTTTCCTACTGAAAATGTTATAAGTCCTATTTATACCCATAAAATAACAATGTTCTAATTGATTTGACGTATTTTCAATGTAGAAAAATATTATAATTAAATGTCTTAAAATATAAGAAAATTTTTTAAAAAATTAAAAATGTATTTAAACAATACAATAATTCTTCAAAAAATTGAAAAAACTTTAAAAAGTATTGAAAATAACATTATTATAACGAGTTTTACAATATTTTTTTAAATTGGATAAAATTGAATAAACACTAATTTAAAAAAACATAAAACAAATACGCAAAACATTGGTTTCTTACGTTAAATGTCTAAAAAATCCACGTATATTGAATTCAACATATAGTGATAGCTGGTTGATAGTCTTTCCGTGATTTTAGACTCAATATTGAGGTGAAAGACTAGTATCTGAAGCTCGTTGCTACCTTATACAAACGCAACAAAGGAAAAAAATAGACTCATCATTTTTCGCTCAAATCTTGAACTCAATACTACCTACACTTGGTCAAAATATTTTGAGTCTAAAGTTACGGGAAATCTTTTATTAGTTTTTATGCGATTTTCTGTGATTTAAAACTGTTTTCAAAATTCGTTAGAAATTTCAGGTACATATATTGCTAGTTTATTATAACAATATTATTATAATTTAGAATAGCTTGTTTGGAACCATAACGAACTCGAAAAAAATTAAAAAACGATTGTGTGTTTTACATAGCATTAAGATTAAGATGGTTATTATAGTATTTGTAACTATATTTTCATTGTAAACATTTGAATTTATCTTATACTTAGATATTATTGGAAGGAGAATATACTATACTTTCGAAAATTAACGAGAATAAAAATAAATATTGCTATTTATTTCATACATCCATTACATTTCATATATGATTTATCATTTATACACTTCAGGTAATAATATTCAAATTAACAATTCTCATTTAAAAATACGTTTATACTTGAATAATTTTTTTAACAATTAAAATAAAAGTTTTAAGTAAACAACATTTATTCATTATCTCTCCAGTTCGTCAAAATGTGAGAACGATTTATAAAAAGAGTATAACAAATAAGCGTAAATATGACGACGTTTCAAATCTCTCATACAATGTTAAATAATAAAATTTTAACAAAAAATAACTATTATTAAATATCTTAATTTACTTATTCAAGTACGCGAGTATTAATTTACACGTTTGTATGTACAATATTTCATGTGCTATTAAGTACTACTTTTAATCTCATCAATAATTTCATTTCGAATTTTCTTAAGATCTATATAATAAATTTACAATATACATTCAATCATTAATGCAAAAATTATTTTAAATGAGCACCTTTACATTTTTGTTGAACTCTACAACATCATCAAACTAAAAGTAAACTTATCATATACATTTGTCTTTTAGTTTTACATATCGGTCTGCCAATTTGTTTGTCCAGACAATTGTTGCAGTCTTAAACTATTTCTGGGACTGCTGTCATCTTCGTACGCAGGATTTACGTGACCACTGCTGTGACTTTCATTTGCAAATACATCTTTTACTGATATCTGACTGCTTTGTCTTGGACGAATATTTTGAATTCCCAAAGGATTTCCAGAAATACCATAAATATTATTCGCTCCTAAAGTTTGCATCTGCGATTTCTTTCTCTGTGCCATTATACTATTTCTTCTACCTTCAAATGCCTTGAAAGCTTTTGTAGATCGTCTCATCGATATATTACGTGGAAGACCTAAAAAATATTTTATCTCAATAAATTAACTTTTGTAACAGACAAATTCGAAATCAGAAATATTTTGTTCTCAATTCAGCCTTTTTTTACAATAAGGTTATTCAAAAAGAATGATGTATTTGTTACAGGTAAAGTCCGAAATTAGGCAATCGCGTTGCAATTAAATGCAACGCGAAACAATACTTTTTCGTTCGTTGAATTAAAACTAAATTAATAAATTAAATTAAAGTAAATTGAAACTAAATTTTGAACTTAGGGTAAGGCAAGTGGGGTCAGGCGCAAAGTTGAATGACTCCAGTCAATGTTTGAGAATGCCTAGGCAATGTAATTAGTCTAGGCAAAGTAGTAGGCAAAGCCCGAAACACGCAACATTGTCTGAAATGGCCAGGCAATCCTAGGATTACCTAATTTCGGGCTTTGCCTGTAACATATATACATCGTTTTATTTCATTTAATTCCAACTTATTTCTATAGCGCATACGAATTTTTGTAGAAAATAAATGTACCCTGATCATCAGTCATGCTGAAAAATCGTTGTTTAAAAGCAACGTCCAAAGTGTTGATAGCTTGTGTTTTTCTACGACTCTTTTCGAGGTTTCGTATGGTTTTTCGTCTTCCCGGACCACGTCCACTACCTTCATCATAATCACCTTCCATTCCGTCTAATCGCTGCAAATCTCTTACAATTTCTACAGCATGTTTTGATAAAAGTGCTTCTTCCGACAAATCTTTGGTCTGAAATAATGAATAATGACTTGTAAGTATTGTTTAAGTTAAAATTATGTCAATAATAATAACAAATGTATAATTTACCTTTTTACAGCAGTACCAGTCAAGGGTTGTACTTGCAAGAATATGAGCAAATGTGCCAAATCTATGGAATAACATGGCAGTGAACTGGATTACCAGAATGAGTGCGAAAAAGAAAACGAAAACCAAACCAATTGGTTCCAATTGCAAGTACTCCTTCGAAATGTGAACCTAAATCGGAAAATTTGTATAAGCAATCTTGAAATACTGACATAAAATTTTATATCATTTTAATATTTTAATATATTCAAGCACACAGAATATTTAATTTAATTAAGTTATTTTTATTAAAAATATGTATTTTAGCATTACGGTTTCATTTAAAATTGTTTTTACATTAAAAACTTGTCTCTTTTTTTAGCTATTTAAAATAATAATATTATGTGTGCGATAATGAAATGATGAAAAATAATCATAAAGTTAGTATTTACAATATTTAGTAATCTTTTTTTTATACAATTAAAATTTTCATCATTTCTAATTAGATATAGTTATTTACAAAATATGCACATGTTTATTATACAAAGTAGGGAACTATACATTTTAGAATTAGTATATAGCTCCGAAATATAGTTATGAGTTAAGCAATATATATTTTTTGGCTGTAAAGATATTTCCAAGTGAATATATAAATCGTGGAAAAATCATACAATTACTATATTTTTTACTAAAATCTTTAAAATTATTCATATTTATTTGGAAACTCGATAAAGTAATTATATATTTACATTGGTATATCGGTATATATTGATGTGAAACATTTTTTTTCATGAAATGACAATAATTAATTTAAAATAAGATGACTTTTTTTTTGGTAACATGTTTTATATTAGTACTATCTGAACAAAATGTTTCATATCAAAACAAATAATGACCATAGTAAATTAAAACATAAAAATATTAGTTATATATTGAAACAATCAGTTCAACAACACCAAAATTAGACGTGCCAAACGAGCGAACTGCAACATTCGATTTTGTGCAACCTAAAGAAGTATAAATTAATTAAGTCAGACATATTTACAGAGACCTGCGTGCAGTGATGATATGAGTACACATATCGGATTTCCTCCCTGTAGTGACACTAGTGAATGGATATTTAATCTCTCGAATTTTGTTAACAGAACGTTAATAAAAAATAAACTCGTTACAAAACGAGATTATAAGTTATAATGTTCCGAGGGTTAGTACAACAACTAAGATTATTTCCCAGATAAATTAGATACAATATAAAATTTTTCATAAAATCGGATAAGAAAATAGACATAGTGAAATTAAATTTTGTAAAAAAAGGAATTAGAAAGAATAATGAGTATACGTTCAATTGAAACAAGTGGGACATTATTTCATTAACATAACACCGTGATTCTAAACTATACATAAATGCTTCCTGGGTTGAGGCTTTGATACCTCCGAAGTTTCTTCAATGTATGTGATGTTTGTTTTGACTCCAAAGGGCCATACGACGTGCAGTTGATCTTTGTTTAACTGTAGTAAGAATACGATCAATACGAATAAGGCATTGAACATCAAAAATGCGAAGACACTTTTGTTTCTCAGCTCAATCAGGTCAGCTGCAATTCTAGCCTGTTGGAAAAGCAATAAAAAAGCAACTATTAGTTAAGTCATTCAAAGGCTCTATTGATGACCAACTATACTTGTCCGACTGTCCTTCCTTCCTAAATTCGATATATTCTGAAATTTAATTCGGATAAGTGTAATTATGTCACCAATAGAGCGCTCTTTACCTCTTGGGAACTTTCGTCATAGGTGATGTTTGTCTTGATACCAAAAGGCCATTTAACGTGCAATAGGTCTTTGTTCAGTTGCATGAGAAACACAATCAGGACGAAGAGAGCATTCATCATAAAGAAAGCAAAGACACTCTGATCTCGTAGCTCCTTAAGATCTTTTGCTATACGAGCCTAATATAGATATAGCGTTTATAATTTGTATGAATCAAATCATTATCACATCCAAAAAGACAAAATAAAGTATTAAATTATTTGATTAAACATAATATTCAACTATACCAAATTGGATTAAAGAATAATGACTTTGAGATTTGGAAAAAGAATATCATCTCAGATAAAGGGATCTTGAATTGATAGATAATTCGACGGGAATACATCACAACTACCTTTTCCGCTTTATCTTCGTCAATCGGATATAAATATTTTTCAATTAAATCTTTCCAAAATTGTTCTTCCTGTTGAGTAAGGTTTTCGATTTCTCCTTTTCTCAAGGCTTCGTCGTGAATCCACAATGGGGACAAATAACTTCTGGGTTGATTTTCATTTGTGTTGTTACTCATCACAGTATCAGTTTCACTATCATCTTCTTGCGTATCTTCTTCGCCAATTGCACCTAAATTATCCGCCGTTCGCGAACCCACAGAAGAAGCTCGTTTTCTGTGCAGATGACCGTGGGGATCAATATGCCTGTAAAATACAAGATGTAGATATTTATAATTGTATAAAAATCACTGTAATTTAAAAATAGTGTCTAAACAAGTGATACTTCACTTTTCCAAATTTTCTAATCTCTTTCCAAGTTGTTCCAAAGATTCCGCAATAGCAACTAATTGTTGCTTTTCATCCGATGGCTTACCATGTGTACACAAAATGCATTTAAATAAACCAGCCAGTGAAATTTCAATTGAACCTTGATCATCATCATTACTTCCGGCGCCATTTTGCAGAAAACCAAGCAACGACTTTTGTTTAGCTCGTCGTTTAGCTTCTTCAGCTTCTTTTTTCTCTTGCTCCAATTCCTAAAAAATTATTTCACTTATGAAATAATTAAAAAAAATTGTTTCTAGAATTACATTTTGTTTCATTGATTTCTCAAACCTTTCTCGTTTTCTTGACTTGAACTTCTCGTGTACCCCATGATACAACATTTAAATTGATGATGGAATAAAGAATCAAGAGCAGGTACATCGATGGAATTGAAAGCAAATAAATTATCCCGGGAACGATACACCAAAATTCTTGTGGATGAAGACACGCTGCTATGAAAAATGACGACGATAATGATATCAAAAATATTGCAGATGGTGAACCGATTCCGTCTTCGCCTAACTGAAGAGCTGTACCGACTATCACTGCCATCATGATCATCGCATATGCCGTTGATAATATTTGAGCACAAAGTAACTGAAATTATAATAATATTTAAAAACTATACATTTCACACTAAATATATTGATAATAAAATCTTTAAATTATTCAAATTTATTTGTGTTTGTTACCTGTATATTTGCTTTACAAGTAAAACAAACTATCATAAACAGCAAAATTGGAATAATATTATAGTAAAAACTGGTCCAGTTATCAATTTTGAAGGCTGCGACAAAAGCTCCAACCAACATAAGAAATATTGTTCCAGGACCTAAGATTGTGCCACCTGAAATTATTTTATATGTTAATATTATCTTTAACACAATTTTAGAAGTAATTTTAATGTATAACTTATCCATATATTTTTTTAAAAACCTACCCATTAACAGACTTTGATAAAATATATAAGGTAGCGAAATATTGTCATTTATTTTTATTGTTCGTTTCGCGTCGGACAATAAATCCAAAATGTTAGCTATGGTTGATGGAGCCCATCTGCGACGTTGATTATAAAATTCATTGAACCCTTCTGGTGCATGTGTGTAAGCATCGCTTGCAGCTGAATATTCAACCTACATTTGTTAAATAAATCAAGATCAATAGATTTTATCCAACTTTTTCATTTTTGAAGATTCAACAATTTCACTTTTTTGTGTACTTATTCAGATAAAAAGAATAAATTTATATAAAAAATACTTACTCGGTATCCCCGTTGCAAGAGCAACGTACAAAGCCATCTATCTTCTCCTTGATCATATTGCACATAGTGCCTAGCTTCTTCGGATCTTGTTGTGTATTTTTTCATAACGTTATCGTCCATCAAAGCTTTACCTCTAAACAACGAGAAACAACCGGGACTACAAAGTACACATCCAATCATGTGTTCGGTAGCTTTTTGAAGCCAATGACCAATAGCGTATTCGAACATTTGGTACCAAACCATAGGACCTATATTAAAATCAACAGTGATATAATATTTTTTTTAATTTTAAACCGATTTATTCTGTATTTTACGTACAATAAAAGAAAAAAATCATACCTGATCCAACAGGATGAATTCTACCGCAAGCTGCACCAAGATTTTTGTTCTTTTTCATTAAATCAACCAGCAGTTTGACTGCTGACGGTTGAAAATCAATATCTCCATCTAATGTTAATAAAAACGTATTTTCAGCGATAACTTCCTTTCGGTCGACACTAATTGCAGAATCCATTAATCGATGTCCCAATAAGTAGTACATGTACATCACCTGTTGTAGAATACATTATTATTTAGTTAATTTAGTTATTTTATTCAAATTTATTTGATATATAAAGTAACTAATAAGCATTAACCTGACTCCATCGTTTTCTGTGTCGAATTCGCATTTTATCCTTCAAATGAGCGATCATTTTAGTTTTGCCAGGAAGTGTCCACACTAACCGTCCTCCATAAGGTGTTGCATACTTTTTCGGTGCGCGAACATGCATTCGTGTTTGATGCACATCAGACGCAGCTTCATCCAAAGTACTGACCAACAATTTAACAAATCGATTCACTTGCTGTTCGTTTTCATCGATATCCGACAATTCGAATGCATCGTCGAAAAATATATGAGCTGAAGTGAAAAGCGAACGTTTTTAATTTGTTTAGATAATTAGAGAATAAGAATAAAAAATAATGTTAATAAACTTACTTTCAAATTCATAATAATCTGGATCAACGACGCGTAAATATTTCTGCGCTACTCGTCTCGCGCACTGATCCTCATCCAATCGTAAAATACTTTTCAAAAACTCCATCATCTCTTCCTTATTTTCGTGCCACATAGTCGCACAAGCGAAAATTCGTGTTACATGATCGCAACTCTTGACAGAAGATGGTGGAGTACTGGTCCCATCAGTTTGCTCATAGATAGTCTCATAATCTCCATCTCCTTTTTCTTTTTCAATATCCGCAAGATCCTACAAGCAAAAAAGCAGTTTCATTATATCAATAAGAAATATAGTACTTAAAAAACTATGATTCTGTGAAAAAAGAGATAAAGTATTGCAATTTTACCTCTACTTTAACTTCCGGTTGATCATCTCGGCGTCTATTTAATCCCAAAGACTGATCTATGAGTAACGAATCGTACATCGGTACCACAAAGAGTTTTTCGGTAGAAGCCAGACGTTCACATTTTGGTGTCCAAATGTGTAAAGTGATCCAAGTTTGTGATAGTAACCACAATAACCAAACCCATGCGTATTGTTTAGACACAAAATTATTGAGAAAATTATGAGGCGGTGGTTCAAAGAATAAATAATCAGGAACAGTGCCATGAAAAATGCAAGGGTCATCGGATCGAAGACCACAGGCTGCTATCAATAATGAAATACATAATGGAATTGTAAGATTCACTGGAAACGCATAGCTGAATCCCTGAATAAGAATTTTACAGGCAAACTTTCCTGTAAATTAACAAAAATTATTTTCTTCGAAAACAAATGTTTGTTTTACAAAAAGTAAAGCTTTTTGATTTCACTAATTCAGTTTTTAAAAAATAAAGGAAAAAGACTAATTATTACCAAAGACATAAGCCATGTAAGCACCAAAAATCTGTATAAGTAAAGTATAAAGTGGTGCATTGAAGTCTGATAAAACTGTTTCAGTCTCGCCATTAGGTAGAATTTCGGCTAAATCAGTGATGGTTCCAGATGCTGTGGGTCGAATTCCTTGTACTGTAATTTTGTGACTACCAAAAGCTGAACTTAACATGGTGAATAAATGGCCCACATTCTCGCCGCGGGCATGAAAAATCATTAATGAGGATATAAAAAAAGCGATTATCTTCCACACGGATATGAACATGTAGGTGAAGTATCTCGTTAACCTTAGGTCTTTCTTTACTTTTCCAAGTATTTTTACTATTCCTGGAATAAAAACAATGTTTTATTTCTTATTTTTGTTTCAGTTCAAATGAGATATTTATGTTAACTTACTTATCGGACTTTGCATGGAGACATAATTTTCCCACCAACCGCAGGAGACCAATGTTAAGGTCAGTGGAATTAACCACAAGATTGGTTTTGAACTCTCTAATAGAGGAAAAAGAACGAATCCAGTTGTTTGTGCAGCTAATGCAGCCAAATCAACTAAAACTAGGACAAACCGTTTGGACTCGTCTTTGTTTTTATTTTTGCACATTAATCCTGTACAAAAATTGCAGAATTATAATAAAATGAAAATTTAATAAAGTAACACAGATGAATTCTTGTTTATTTTACCTAATAAACACGGTATAAAGCAAACGGAATTGGTCAGCATGGCGCCTTTTACAACATCAAGTTCAGGTAAAATCACAAGAAACATTAAAGCCAAACCAACAACATGAAACGTTTCCATAGTAAAAACAAGAAAGAAATGTGACGATTGCGGTTTCTTCCACGATTTAAAGATACACATTCTAATGCTACGAAAAAGGGTGCCAAATTCGGGAACTGCAAAAGCTATCATAATACACCACATCCAGGCGATTCGTTCCTCTTCCGGCAGCGTTACAACAAATTGCTTATCTCGACCTAAAAAGCAAAGAAATACAAATTTATTTAAGAAGAAGTTATGCAAATTAAGTCAATCGAAATGCCAATTACGAAAACAATTTCACAACTTTCGCATTTTCCGTTGCTTGCATTTTTATCTAACGTTTTGTTCTATAATTTGAATGTAAAGTACAATTTTCTTCGAGATCCAATGTGTAACGAAAGTAATTGCGTGAAATTATATGGATATATGTATGTTGATGATAGATTACTGTTGAAATGATCTGTAAATAATGTTAGATATCTGTTGTAATGTGTGTGGTGGAGTTCGACAAAGTGCCACTTGCCTAATTGTCTGTTGCAATATGGTATTGTTCGATCGGACTTCAACTGAGACGTCATAAACAATATTGATCCTTTAGCAACAACACCAGAACCAAGGACAATCACAAAGACTAGCAGATATACGATTACTTTTGTTATTTGAACTGTCACCTCCAGACACTTTTGATTCGCCATCGATCCAGAATCGATCTTCGGCGGTGGATCCCGAAACACGTCCCATCCTTTCGTCTCAACCACCAGTCGTTGACGACTTTCCCTGCAATCATTGATTATTTTATAACGTTGTATTAAGATAAACCAAATTATATAGAATAGAGAATTGAGTGAGATGAAATAGTATATTGTGCAACTAGTGGGAAAAGTTGGCGATTCCACGAGAGTGTGATATGACGTCACGAGCGAAGCGAGTGATGTCACACACTCTCGTATGATCGACAACTTTTTCCACAAGTCGCACA
>JABFPJ010006087.1:0-11352 GCA_022817425.1 Gryon sp. ZL-2020
ATTATATTATTTTATAAAAATTATAATTAATTCATTAATGAAAGTAAATTACGTATTAATATTATATATATGCAAAAATAACTAAACATATAATAACGTACAATAGGGTCATATATAATAACTGATAATAACGCAACTTGAACCCGATTGGTTAATTCTGTTGTACTAAATGCAAGTTCACTATGGGTTACGAATGTCAAATCACATGACGTACGTTGATGTCATGTCAAAAAGTCGTAACCGCCAAAGCTGACCGTGAGTTTGTTGGTAAAATGTTGACAAACAACAACGTCCAATCGTAAGTGAAATTTATTAATGTCATTGTCCTCGAATTTTTCATCACAAATAAACGTCATTTCGAATTCGCCGGTTGTCCAACCCACGTTCTCGAGGTTATGTTTACGTATCCAATTTTCTTTCAAATCGCTTAAAATAGTTCAAAACTGCTTTTTGCAATTAAAAAAAGATAGAAACAAAGTCCATTATTTCATTTATTTTGTGTATTAGTTTCATTGATAAAACAGCTGCAAATTTTTAAAGTAAGTAAACTACAAAAATTAGATAATACATTTTTTTAATTTACTCTGATAACCAAGTTTATATATAAATTATATATAAAATGTTATTAGGAATTGTTTAAACAATTATTATTGATCGAATTAAATAAAAGTTTCTTTTCATTTAAACCAATCGAAGAGTAAAAATGAGCGGCTTAGAAACTGAAACCGCGACTGAGCAGCTGAAAGAAATAGTAACGAAGGTCGGAGATTTGAGTTTGAGTTGTGATTCGGCGGCAAAAGCGCCCGAACGTATTAACTTTGGAAAAATTGAAGCTGTTATCGATGAATTGGGACTTGTGACTGTTAAACCAAACGAGCGTCCGACCAACTTGTTAACTTTTGGAACCGAAGTTTTCATTCAGCAAGTGATACCTGGATTAAATGAACATGCAAATTTCACTTTAATCGGACACGTCGAAGATATTTTTGGACCCGTGGACAGTCCCATGTATGCAATTCAGTTATTGTCCACAGAATGTAGCGCCAGTTTGAAACAACAATGCGTTTATTACATCAACAATTCGGATAGAAAGTTTATTCGCTCGTTTTGTTCTTTATAGAAGTTGTATTTATGCAATAAATTCGTTCTTTTATTATTAACTTTTTTGTTCTTTTTTTTATTTTCAAAATTAGACATTTCTTTTCATTAATTAATGTGATTGTTATTTACTTTCAATGCTGGGAAAAATTAAAATTTACAATAAAATAATAGTAATTTTAGAATTTAAAACTAAACACAAATTTTAATATAAAATAGTAAAATGTAATATTAAAATAGAAAGTTTAATATTAAAGTATCTTCTTTCTGTCGAAATCTCAAAATTACTATTATTTATAAATTATAAATAATACTCATTTTATCTGAAATGTATTAAATTTATTTAATTGATATTTTTCTAAAAAACACATGTAATTTGCATTTAATAGATTTAAACAATTAATACATTTAAAACATCTTGGGAATGTTGGACTTGGACAATTTTTGATCTTAAAAATATCTTTTATTATTGTTTAAAAGCCATAATAAATTACTTATAACAATACAGGATAAAAGCAATAAATAAATTTAAGTAGTTAAGTGAAATTTGTTTAATGTTCTGAGTTTTTATTGTGAATGACAGAGACATAGGTGACCTACTTGTAGTGGAAACACACTATGCCACGTATTTGATGCTCATCCTTGGAGAAAGCAATCAGTATTGAGACAAAATAGTGAAAGAGCATTAAAAATGTCCAATGAAGAGCATAAAGGTGCTAAGAAAAAAATCATGTCGGTAAGTTTGAATAAATCAATTAAAATCGCATTATTTTTCGCTCTTTCATTTATTCTTATTTACGCATTTTAATATTAATTTTTCCTTTCTTTTTTTTTATTTAGTTTATTCTATGTTTATGAAGAGAAAGTTAATAAACGGAGTTTATGGTCTGTCATCAAACGAAAAGATACTTTACTTTTTGAGTTAATTTAATTTATATTCTATTTGAAAATATATAAATAATTATTTCGTTTAGCAATAATTTTAATTCATTTTGTTAATGACTTTGAATGACGGATGTATTTATTTCAAATTTTCATGGACTTTTTGGAAACTTTGGAACAACATATAAAGTAATTATTTATTTGTTAATTATAATTTCTCACGATTTGATTTAAATATTTGCTTAATGATTGCGCCAATTTGCGAATTTGTTTAACTTCAGTGATTATCTTGATTAATTTATGATTAAGTAAATAAATTAATATTAATATTGCATAATTTCTTTGATTTTCATTTTTTATTATAAAAAAAATAAAAATTCACTTTTATTTGTGCTTATTTTTTATTTTTAGTTTTTCTTTAAATTTATTTAATTATAATATAAACAATATTATTTATTACATTATTAAAATCTAATTAACACAGTTATGATAATAAAAGTGTAACACTTCGTGTATAATTTTATATATTACATTTAGGAAAAAGAATAAGTGTTGTTATTATTTCAAGATTAATTAATTCCACTGATATCATTTGCAAAAGTAATTGCTCAAAAAGTGTTTTTCATTAAAGTATGGATAAAGTCTAATTCATGAAGATAAGAATCGTATGTTCGTAATACTAAAATAAACTGCTTCAAATTTTATTTGTCATTTTCCTTTTGGCACCGAGGATAAGTATACAATTTAAAAGACTTGAACACTTCGGATACATTTGGATAAATTGTTCATGGTAATGTTACTTTTTCAACGATTGTTTATTAATTTTAATTTAATGTTTTAAACATTTATATTTGAATAATTGAATTGTTCAAAAAAGTTGATCATTTTTAAGATGTTTTCTGAAAAAAATCTGAACATTTTCGAGTTTTTGATGATTTTGGAAAAGTTTAAAAATATTTTTCATGATTTTGAAATGTATTTTAGGATTGTAGATACATTTTGAATAATGTTAAAATTTTGAAAAATCTGAAATCTTCACAAGATTCTGAAAGAATTTAATCATTTTTTTTTAAGTATTGTAAAAATAAAAATGTATTTTAAAATATTTATTGTTTTTAAAGACGTGTACAAACGTATCATTCCAAGCGCACCACGTGTCCCGAGCAAAGCGGGGACAAATGTTGGGGAATCTGCGAGGCTTCCGTGGTTGCACGGTGTGGCTCACGGGTTTGTCTGGCGCCGGCAAAACTTCAATAGCATTCCAGGTAGAGTTGCGAAAAATTTTTTCAAAAAGTACATTTTTTCATTCAAATCGAATTTTCTATTTAAATTAAAAAAAGTTCTATTCATATTAAATTTGTTGTTATTTTAATACCAAGTATCGACTTTAAAAAAAAGTTTTGTTAGAAAACAAAGTGATAAAATAAAGGAATAAAAGAAAATAACATTCACGAAACACATTATCGTAAAAACTGTGGTAAAAAAGTAACACAAATATAAGAAAATAGAAAAAGAAAAACAGAAATCTATTACTATGTTGTTATAACTACATCATTAATTTCAGATGTTTACAAAATATTTTCTTGAGTGAATTGTTGAAAACAATATATCATCAATAAACATTACATTTTTGTTTCTTTATATATTTTTTTTGTATATTGAAAATAGGCATTTTGTTTAATTTCAAAAAAGATATAATATAGCTGCATAACATAACGATTTAAACATTATTTTTTGTCACTCATGCATAAAAAGTGGCCATTTTCATACATCTTTCGAGGGCACAAAGCGACTTTTATCGCCCTGGGGTGAATAAGTGCGCGCAAAGAATTAGCAGGCGCAAAAATGAACTTTGCGCCCGCTTGCTCGCCCTGGGGCGAAAAAAGTCACTTTCCGCCCGTGAAAGATGTATTGAAAATTGACCACTTTTTTTGCATTCATAACAAAAAATTCCGAGGCGAAGCCGAGGTCTTCTGAGGATGCCTTCGGCTTCGTCGCGACTAACCTCGTTAAAATCGCATGTTTTGCGCCCTACATACGAAAATAACTATTACACCACACGTGCACGGTAAGTACTGCATTATTTTTCTCCAATACGGTCGGTAAATAGCTCATTATAACACTAGGGTTGTAATGAGCTACCTACCGAACTCTTTCTCGAACAATAATGAAGTACCTATCTTACAATTATGGTGTCATAGTATATTTTGTACCAAGGGAGATAAAATTGGATTCTTTTTCCTGAGCGAAATTCACACCCGAGGCAAAGCCCAATTATTAATATCATATTTATTGTTATTACTATTATTATTATTTTACTTAAATCATTTTATTTATATAATTGCAATCGTAATTTCAGGTGGAAGCATTTCTAGTAGATCTCGGTATTTCTGCATACGGGTTGGACGGCGATAATGTCCGAACCGGATTGAATCGCAATCTCGGTTTCAGCAAGGAAGACCGCAACGAGAACATTCGTAGAGTTGCCGAGGTGGCAAAGCTGTTTGCCGACAGCGGACAAATTTGTCTGTGCAGTTTTGTGTCGCCATTCGAGGAAGATCGTCAGATGGCGCGTCAAATTCATCGCGAGTACGATTTGCCGTTTTTCGAGGTGTTTGTCGACACGCCATTGGAGGTTTGCGAAGCCCGGGATACCAAAGGCTTGTACAAAAAGGCGCGCGAAGGTTAGAGAATAAGTTTAAATTTGATAGTATAAGTTTGATTTTCAAAGTTCAAGTAATTGTGTGCTGACATTTTTGTTACCTAAAACTCTATTTAAAATTGGGGAAAATGATTTCAAATTGTAAAGTAAAAATTTATATAATGTTCATATAAACATCACCTACGGTCTATTAGAATTCTAATAGACTATTCAAACTATTTATAATATTATTTTAAGTTAAGATAAATGTTCTTCTCGTGCATCGAAAACATGTTTTCTTCTCTCAAAAGTTAGCCGAAAATAACAATTTTCTTCCCTCGGAAGGGAAATTGTTTTCATCTTTTAAATGATTTAATGGAAGATAACTTTTCCTCACTGCAAGAATGGAAACCGAGGGCAGAAAAGCCCTTTTTGTTACTCAGCGAGGAAAAGTGCTATTTTCCCTCGCTCGTAACAAGAAATATTGTATGCAACAAAGGAATTGAAATCGGAAATCACTTTCGGTTCCAAACCTCTCCTGCGGCTGGGCTTTTAAATTCCGTTCAGAAAAGCGGACTTCCGATTTTACCTCTCTTGTTGCGTAATATACCGATGCACTTTTAATAAAAAGTATCGTCCACAACTTGGAAAATTTGCCGATTTGACTCATGTGAGATTGCTACTCTCATCTAAAATCGAGATCTTTTCTCCCTAGCTGTAGAATATACTATTGTCTATATGTTAACTTAAGTTTTGTGCGTAGAGAATACTTAACTAAGTATACCAAAAATTGAGATCAATAATTAATATAAATTAATGTTAAGGCGCCATCAAGGGCTTCACCGGAATCGATCAATTGTACGAGCGACCGTCGAATCCAGACTTGGTGGTTACCACTGTAGATCACACCTTGGAACAATCCGCGACAAAGGTCATTGAATTCCTCAAGCAACAACACATAATACCGTCTGACTCCAGGCCTGGTGTTATGGTCAAGGAATTGTTTGTCCCGGAGAAGAGAAAAGCGTCGGCCAAATCGGAAGCTGAGACGCTCCCGAGTTTGGACATCACGACATTGGATGTTCAGTGGTTGCAAGTGTTGGCTGAAGGTTGGGCGGCTCCGCTTACGGGATTCATGACGGAAGATCAATATTTACAGGTGCTAAATTGAGGACTTGAAATATTTAACTTTTATTGTAAACTGGTAAAAGGAAAGTTGAAGTTACGTTGAAACTGATTTTGCAGACGCAGCATTTAAGATGCTTAATTCATGATGGATTGGAGATCAATCAATCCGTGCCAATAGTATTAGCGGTCAAAACTGAAGACAAAGAACGTCTGGATGGGTGCTCAGCTATTAGTTTAAGATACCAGGATAAGCATTTAGCGATATTACGCCGACCGGAATTTTATTTTCACAGAAAGGAAGAGAGGTGTGGATGGCAATTTGGCACAAATAATTTACGTCATCCGTATGTTCGAATGATTTATGAATCGGGGGATTGGCTGGTTGGTGGGGACATTGAAGTCATCGAGAGGATTAAGTGGAACGACGGTCTCGATGATTATAGATTGACTCCTAATGAGATCAGACAAAAGTGCAAACAAATGAAAGCCGATGTTGTGTTTGCATTTCAGTTGAGAAATCCTATTCATAATGGGCATGCACTTTTGATGCAGGTCATTACACCGAAAAAATATAAGTTAATAATAATAAAATAAGAATTATAATAATAAATAAAATCCTATTCTTTGTAGGATACCAGAAGACGATTATTAGAAGAGCGAGGTTTTAAGAATCCAGTTTTATTGTTACATCCATTAGGTGGTTGGACCAAAGATGACGATGTGCCTCTACAGACGAGAATTTTACAACATAAAGCCGTACTTGACGAAGGAGTTTTACCTAAAGAATCTACTTTATTAGCCATTTTTCCAAGTCCGATGATGTACGCGGGACCAGTTGAAGTTTGTATTCTCCTCCTTTTTTTTCTTTTTATAAAGAACTTTTTAATTTATGATATTTTTGTTTTTCTTAAAAATTGTTATTTCAAAATTAAAAAATGTTATTTAAAAATTATTCCAATATATTTTTCGTTACAAAAATGTGAATAAATACGATGTCATGTCCGAATACTTTTATTATTGATTTCTATTGTCAAGGTCACGGCACCAAATTATGGCTGTGATGGCCAGGATAATAACTTAATCAAACACTTTTTAAATAACTTTAAAATATATATATTATGATGAACCCAAATACAATTAAAAGTGATGATCGATTGATTAACTACAAGAGATTAACGACAATTAACGCTTAGTTACTTCCCGCGCTTACATTTATAATATCATCGTGGAATTTATTGATTACTTGTGGTCATCTTTCTTGGATAAAATATAACAATGTACAATAGAAATCAATAATAAAAGTATTCGGACATAACAACGATTACATTTTTTTAGGTCCAATGGCATGCAAAAGCGCGAATGAATGCTGGTGCCAATTTTTACATCGTGGGAAGAGATCCAGCAGGAATGCCTCATCCGGATAAATCTGCTACGCCGGACGGCAATTTATACGATCCAACACACGGTGCTCGAGTTTTGTCTATAGCTCGTGGTTTGAAGAATCTGGAAATCGTTCCTTTCAAAGTTGCAGCTTACGACTTGAGAAACAAACGAATGGCATTTTTTGATCCAAAACGACCGAATGATTTTGAATTCATATCCGGAACAAAAATGAGAGGTTTTTATTTTTCAAAAGTTACATTTTTCATATATATATTAGGGTGAGTCGAAAAAAATTAATTTCTTTTGGACTATGATTGAGTTGTTCCTTTTTTAGAACAAAAAATATCTGTTCAAAGAAAATTATTTTATTATGCAAATTGACCAAGCGCAGAACGTATTACTATATCAAAAATTTGCTATATCAATTAATGATATGATATAATGAGTGATATTTAAATACAATCAATGATATAGTAATACGTTCTGCGCTTAGTCAATTTGCATAATAAAATAATTTTCTTTGAACAGAAATTTTTTTTTCTAAAAAAGGAACAACTTAATCATGGTCAATAAGAAATTATTTTTTTTCGACTCACCCTAATATGTATATATTTTCATATAAATATTAAAATTATTGGTTTTATTACGAATATAATTAAAAATATATTAAATAAATTTAATTCGCAGGTTTAGCTAAAGCTGGACAAAATCCGCCGGATGGATTTATGGTACCAAAGGCTTGGGATATTTTGGCAAATTATTATAAAAATAAGTAAAATAAAAAAAACAATCTTTTTGTATATATAATTGAATGAAAAAAAATGTATGCAATATAATTAAAACTATTTACTTTACTCTCTTAATGGATTATGTTAATTAATTATTCCTTTATGCTTTATTTCATATTCAAATCAAAAGTTAAATAATCACGATGTGAAAATGAATAATTGAAATAAGTAAAACTATTATTGTTGATAGTTACTTTAGCTTTTTATTATAGGATTTTATTTTTCTAAATATAACGTAAAAACTTTGGGACAATTGTAGTTGAAAAATCTACATTTTTCATCGATTTGGTTTAAAGAATAAATATAATACACTTGCACAGAAATGTCATTGTGATTGGATGATCACTTTATATATTAATTTGCTTTGTAACACAGTAAAAGTTGGCTAGCAGTCGTTCATCTAGCGGTCTTCTTAGCTAGGGAGTACTAAGGAGCATGATTTTATTTATCTAGCAGTCCGTTCCCTCACACATTAGACCCCCACTCCAAACTATACATAACCAATAAGATTGCTTATGGCTGCCGCGCTATTCAAACTGTCGAGCAATACACATTACAATGTTTTATTTTTAATGTTGAAATAACAATTTTTGTAATCATAAAATAAAAAAAAAGTAATAAATTAAAAATAAGTAGAATAATATAAATAATATTCATGTTATAAATAAATAAGAAACGAATGCATTAATTCACACAAAAAATTGTAAATAATTAAAATGTATTCGGTAATTGAATTGTTGTGTAAAATAAATTATAATTCATAATTTAAATAACGACAATACAAATAAAACTCACTGTTCTCTTTTTTCATCTCTTTTTTCATTTCGTAGTATTAATTCTTTTTATTTGAAATGAAATTATATTAATTCTTCTTTTATTAAACAATTTTATTATTGTTTTATTCATATTTATTCACTTTTATTCACATTCGACTAAAAAATCACAACATAAACAAACGTTGTTACGATTTGACGCGAGTATATGCCGCGCTGCGCAGAAAAGTTGCGCCGTATATATATTATGAAGAGAGGGAGTCCCCTACCGCGGACTGCTACCCGAGCTTTTACTGTATTTTAGTACGTTACGATGCATTAAATTATTTACATTCGAAACTGGACAATAATACTTTTAATATTACATTTCAAGTAACTAGTTACATCTTTTCAATATTCATTATTATTCTTTTTTTTTGTTAAATATTATTCGAAATGATTTTTTGGCATTACAATAAATTATATTACAAATTATAAATTACATAAAATTGTTTGTAAAATGTATAATAATAATAATAAAATCTCACAGCGTTTTCATTATTGCACAATTATAAATTTGGTTTGTTAAAAATGATAAAATTAATTATCGCAGAAATTCTCCAGTTTCGTTTACAGTGATTAAAATATTCATATACACATGGTCAAATTACTTTGCATATGATCTGAAGAAAATGTCAAAGTTTCGAGTTGATTTGTCTCAGAAACAAATGTCTTTCGCACTAGTTTACGATCAAAATTAGTACACACGCTCACATACACAAAACTTACACACTTACAAAAAATTAATAAAACTTTAAACTAATAAACAACAAACCAGGATTGCAACGATTTTGGAAATTATTCTAATTTTTCAGATTAAAATATGATATTTTCAAAGAATAAAATTATATTTCAACATAAAATTCAATTCTTCGATTTAAACAAAAATTTCCAATGACATCACAACCCTGAAAAACAATTGAAAACAATTACAATGCAACATAAATTAGCAAAACGCAAGTAATTGGACTCTCGTTTTGAGTAACTTTTTGCCTACAGTTAGCTATTAATAAGAAAACAATATTTGGTAAGAAATAGTTGCCACTTTGTGTCGTTAACTTTGATTCTCGCATTGTAAATTATAGTACTTTCAAGGTCAAAATAACAATAATTATATAGTGTAAAGGATTCGCAAAAATTGCGTTAAATAATTCAACAACTTATTCATAGTCAATTATCCTAATAAAACTTAAATAAAAGTCTCGTTTTGTTTTAGCTTTGCTATGCATAATATTGCAAGAAACCTCATGAAATGGTGCATTAGGTAAAAAAATACTTTTAAAGATCGACAGAGAGAATGTGCGGAAACATTGAAATTTAAGCCGTTTCCTGTCCATTTTCGGCGCCGTAATTCTCCGCAGTTGAGAGGTCTTTATTTTTGCTCAACTCGATGTTGTCGGCTTTGTCATCTGAAAAAGTTGCTGCGTTTTCACTTTTCGTATTATAAGCCTGTGATTTGTTTAACATTGAACTAAATTCTCCGAATTTCATTATCTCTTCCATCGCTGTCTGTTCCAATGAAACCTGTAAATATTAGTTAACAAATTATTATATTTCAAATGTTTATATTAGTAATTGAATGATATTTGAATTTATACATTTAATTTGAATTAGATCCTAATTCAAATTCAATTCTAATTTGAATAGAGGATCTTTAGACTAATTTGAAAATAAATTTTTTCTCTTTAGAGATTTAAATCGATATTTTGATTTCTTTTACTACTTTATTTACTTATTACCCCTCGACGCTCTATGCTGCCAAAAAACCAGAAATAAAATTGTAAAAAATGTATCAAGTTTAAATGCATTTTCGTACACATTTTGTCTTTTTATGGGCATTATATACTCTCAAATCTATATTTGCATTTTTTTCTGGGGGAAAAAATGTATAATTTGTAAACTTTTCAAATAAAACGGAAAATCGGAATGGTGTATGCAGAGTATGGGTATACATTTTTTATGTAACAAAAATGTACAAACAGGGAAATAATGTAATATAGTTATAATATAAGTTAGGCTATAAATAAGGCAATAAATTGAAATACAGTAAAAGCTCGGTTAGCACTCCGCGTAAATGCAAGCACCGTTTGCGTAGCAGTCCGCGGTAGGACATTCCCTCTCTTCATAATATATATACGGCGCAACTTTTCTGCGTAGTGCGGCATATACTCGCGTCAAATCGTAACAATGTTTGCTTATGTTGTGATTTTTTAGTCGAAATGTGAATAAAAGTGAATAAATATGAATAAAACAATAATAAAATAGTTTAATAAAAGAAGAATTAATACAATTTCATTTCAAATAAAAAGAATTAATACTACAAAATTAAAAAAGAGATGAAAAAAGAGAACAGTGAGTTTTATTTGTATTGTCGTTATTCAAGGTAGTATGGCTGTTATAACGACTGCATTGAAATATTTACCAATTATAATTCAAAAGAAAAATAATTCAATATTATATTCACATGATCTTTTTCAATATTTTTTACCGAGTGAATTTTTAAGATATTTCAATTTGAATGTTTAGATTTTTCTATATCGATGCATTGGTTAGAGTAGCGCCGACAATGTCAATACTCGTCGATACTTTTCCAAAACAAACAACGCTGAATACGACATTG
>JABFPJ010006088.1:0-11348 GCA_022817425.1 Gryon sp. ZL-2020
ACCGATTAATTTATTAAAGTCCAACAATCCTGGCGATAATTCTACAATATTACAACATATATTGTTATATTATCGTTTTTCCTGGACGAAAGTATAAAATATAAATTTTATATTCTAAATACATGCTGTATTGCCGCAATTAATATGTAAATTATTATGTAGATTCGAAATATATAAAAAGTATAAGATTGATATATAATATATAAAAAATCTATATAATATATATATAAATTGCAGCTATATGTTATTATAGAATATAACACATAGCTGCATAACACATAATAACACATAACTTAGAATATAAATATATGTTTTTTGTATTTGTCCGTAAGGGCTTATAAAAATGTTGGCAAATCAATAATTTTCATGCACACTACTGGTCAGTGCCAATGTTGAACATGTTTCGTTTTGTAGTAACAGTAGAAATATAGTGTTTTACTTAACTACTGAATTCTGCAGAGAGTTTTTCATTCTCACGAGTGAGAAAACCTCTGCTGAATTCACAAGTTGAGTGCACTACTTTTTCTTTACGAGTCAACTAAAATCAACCGGTTTTACCCTATGAGTGAAGAAAAATGAAATAATCTGATATCTCATTTAAGTACTGCTTGACATCTACTATTTGCGCCGATTATACGAAATATCAAGCAATAATTGCACAGTAATTGGACTACTTAGAATGTTTTCGCGTATTCAGTTGAATTTGATGGAGCAATAGTTCAAATTATGAAAAGAATTAATATGAAGAAAAAATATTCTATTTGAAATAATTTTTATAACAATAATATAATTTGTGTTGAAAATGAATTTGAAAACAAATATATTTAAATGTATGTATTTGAAAATACTTACATCTATAACATATGTAAAATTATGTAACAATTTGTATTCTGTTGAATACTTGTATAAAAGTATG
Organism: Gryon sp. ZL-2020; assembly: GCA_022817425.1. Classification (NCBI taxonomy): domain Eukaryota; kingdom Metazoa; phylum Arthropoda; class Insecta; order Hymenoptera; family Scelionidae; genus Gryon; species Gryon sp. ZL-2020. Next base: position 917 of record JABFPJ010006088.1, read on the forward strand.
TCGAATAAATAGAAAATGAATGAGTAAGCTGCGTATATGAATGTCGCAAATCTCCCATGCGTTGTTCACAATATGTTTAAACAGCCAACGTCATGACAAAACATTACGTCATAATTCATTTGAGTTGTCATTTTTCGTTCGAATATTCATTCACTATCACTTAACAAGGCCTCGTGGAATTGACTGAAAAGCCTTTTCCGCACAATTTGTCCAGTTTGCATCGGAAAAACATTTGTTCTTCTGTAACGGCAAAAGTTTTATTTGCATCAAAGATACGAAACATTATTGAAGCTACTGGATAATCTGTTACAACGTAATTCTGCCTACAAATTGACTGATTATACAAATTGTTCGTCTTTAATATCGGCGCGCTAATTGAAATCTGCTCGAGAGCAGAAGCTGCACGAAACGCGCTGCGCAGCATTTTTCATAAATCCACTTTCGTTGTGAAAAACGCGAAAGCATCGCCGTGAAAGCGAAACATTATTCTTCGTGGAGTTTTTCGGTTCATTTTTAACTCTCGCGAAGACAATGGCACGTGTACACAAGCCGACAATAAAACGCGCTCACAAGAGCAAACAAATATAAAGAAAAAAGAAAGCTGCACGGCCAATATTCTAGATTTACGCGTTTCACGAATATTCGGGACAGCCGCACGTGCGTTGGACGTGTCTTTTTTCGCTATTGATTTCAGACACGCCGCGCTCGAGACAAGTCTTCTAATCCTCGCAGCACTTCTGCAAACGTCGAGTGCGCTCAATATAAAAGCCGAATTCTATTACTTCGACGTTTGGATGTCAAATAATTGAATTCTTTGGATATTTTGTGAACACGAACTTTATTGATTTTCAACTAATATTGTAGTGAGAGTTTGTTGCACGCATTTGAAAAGCACAATAAATCAACATGTACGTGTGATAAAAAAAAAAGAATAAATTTTGTTGCACCTTTTTATCATCCATACGAGTGAACACGTGGGATGGAATGGAAAAAAAGAATTTATACAACGACGTTTGAATGTATCACCGACGAAAGCGACTTCCGAGTCGCGAAAAACATACGCTGTTGCAAAATATTATTCTTCAATTTTACGGTCAAGGCATTTCGTACATGGTTTACCACTCGTAAAGTCTTTTATACAATCATATCGAAATTTATTTCGACTACGAGCGTCATTGATTCTTGCGCGGAAATCGAAAATCGCTCGCATGCTTTTTTTGTGGCAGAATGAGAAAATGATTCCTTTTTTAAATTGTGTATTTATAATGCCCAATAAATTCGTACAGAAAGAATATACGATGTACTAATTTTACGTATATGGAATTATTCTTGCGTATAGATTTATTGTCAAGTTTAATGTAAATTTCAATTTGTGCATTAAATTTACACAAGTAAAAGCTATACTTACAAGAATTATATACATGAGAACAAACAAAGGAACAGTAGTTTATCTTTTAATTTTTTTTAAATTTAAATGACCGTAACTAAGTCTTAGCATCATATAAGCTTTAACTGATGTTGATGTTTTTATGCAAATAAAAGATGATATCTCTAATTTAAAAAGATTTTATTGTAAAGTTGAGCTTCTTTGTATTAATGTAAAAAAAGTTTCAACAAAAGTTTAATCTTTTTTTGCAAATTTTTGCCAAGTTTGTTAACAATAACAACTCGTATGAAAAACTTTTGGATAGAAATGTTTTATATTATTTTATGCATCAAACGGTTTGTTTGTTTTTTTTTTCTACAGAAAATAAAAAAAATAAGTTGAAATGTCGCTGTTATTTAAGTTTATTAGCATTTGGATTGGATTTTTATTTATATTTCATTTTATTACAAGATATTGTTATTTCCAGCACGTATAGTTTCTGATTTAATAAAGTGATTTTAATAATTTCGCAGACGATATTATCCTGTAATAAAAAGTTTATGTAAAAATGTTAGCTTTTAAAGCCAATTACTGCGAATCGCCTATAAAAACCAATCAAATTACAGAGATTTTTGACAGTTTTAATTTTGAAAATTGTTTGACATTCCAATGTCTTTAAAGTATAGGCTAAGTAAAACTGTCATAATAAAATAGTCACATTTGCAAAAAAGAATATTAAACAAGAAATAATTATAAATAAATAAAAAAAGTTAGTTATAAAAAATTAAACATTTAATATGTGCACGCGTAGCGCACTGTTATACCCTAGTCATAAATATTTTTGCAGTTTTATTGTTTGAATTAAAGACAAAATTATCGTAATTTTCATGAAAGCCGTTACGGACAAAGATATATGCAAATATATATATAGGATATAAAATCTATATTTTATATATATCCAAGGTATACTTCCAAGATATTTGAGCTTGAAAATATAGACAAAATATAGGGGATTATATTTCTAATATTTATAAAAGCGGCAAAAAATATAATATCAAGTCTATATGTAGGGAAGTTAACCAAATTTAGAATTACTTTGTTTTTTTCGACAAAAGAATGTACTTTTTCGTTATTAAAAATTAAAATTTCTATGCAAACTAGCTCCGAAGGTTCGTCTAACGTTAACTTACAAAATATTAAGTTCAAAAATGTTTGAATTTCAACAGAAGTGTATTTCATTCTTGGTTGGAAACATAGAATTTCTCTCTTTGGCAAATCCATTTGTAAGTAGAGGTATCATCTTAAATTAAAAATTGGCCTAAATATTGATGCAGCTGAAATACTTTTTGGGCATCGTGTCAATTGTCCCATTTAGTTTGACGAAACTTTTTATCTTCTGCACGACATTTAATTACGGTCGTGTCGCAAAATCTAGGACTGTATCAGTTCTGTGTTCAAAAGCACAATTTAATTTAGAAAATCCTTCATAAATAATTAGTGATACGCAATAGTCCTGAATTATTACATATTCTAGGAAAAATTAGAAATACTAATAAATACTAAAAAGTTACTATAGATACACATATATTTAATAGTGTATTTTTATGCTCTAAAAAACTTTCATTTTTTCTCCTTATTAATATAATATTACATCTTGCAACACGATAGTTTTACTGGTTTGTGTGACCTTTTTATTTTCTCTTATTTTAGCTTTAATAAATTGAAGCTACAGTTTTACTTTTATTCTGAATTATAGTATTTTTAAGTAATTTTTCAATATAAAAATAACATTTTCTAATGTCAAGAATAATATTAAAAATATTCATTTTGATAAGAATCATAACTGTCGTACACACAGGGAAATTTTTAGACTCAGTAGCAATGCACGTTGCTAAAACACGGCCCAATCTTATAATGTACCCGACAGAAAATGTGTAATGTAGGTCCAGAATATTGTTACTGGAGTAGTAATTGTATTTGAAATAAGAATTATATATGCTACGACAAAAACGTTCGACTGGTTATATTAGGAAATAAGCGGAACTGTCGCAGTAGCAGTCCTGTATCTACAGTACTATTCCCCTACAGCATACGTTTGTTGATTCAATGTTGAATCAACGTTAACGGTTCTGTTGAATCAACATTGAATCAACGTTGCGAGAAGGTTGAATCAACGTTGAATCAATCTTTGAATATCCACTAAAATCGAGTTGAAACAAAGTTATTGGTGAGTATTGAATCAACACGGAAACAACAATAAATAATGTTGAATCAATGTTGTTTGATGAAGTGAAAGTAATGTAGAAACAATAGTGATTCAATGTTGCATATCATTGTTGATTTAACATTCACAAATAAATGTTGAATAAACATTGACAGATACTGTTGAATCAACATAAGTACCATGTTGAATCAACATACGATTTATTTTGGTATAATATAACGATTTTTATAATAATCTGATAATGTTTATTCAACGTTGATTCAACTTTCTCGCAACGTTGAATCAATGTTGATTCAACAAAACCGTTAACGTTGATTCAACATTGAATCAACGAACGTGTGCTGTAAGGGTGTTGTTGGTATGGCTATTAAATGTAGTATTTTTATTATCAAAAATAATTTAAAAATATGACGAATAATGCATTAATTATTATTATTTTTGCAGAAAATCTTTATTATTGCAATTAAACGTGCTTAACAAACTTCACGTCGTATAAGATGTTTAAAGATTTTGAGGTTAGAAGCAAATCTTGTCTCAAGATTTTGACACTGGACGGCACCGAATGATTCCGAATTTAAAGTGACTTTAAATCGAATGTTAGATTCAGTTAGACAATTCATTCGGCCATTTAAATCCGTCTGTTTTGCAAAAAAGTGTATTAATAATTGTATTAATAACTGTATTAATTGTTGCAATATGAACGAGTTACAAGTAAGTTTTATATTACAATATTTTTTGTATTTGTAATATTATGTTGTACTTACAAATTAATGATAAAATACTCGTGTCTTAAAATTAGCAAAACTCTTCTTTACAATAACCGAGAAAGAGAAAGCAATGGTCATTGTAGATGACTTTAAATTTAGAAAAGTGCGGCTAAATGCACAACAATTGTGGAAATGGAGGTGCACAAATAAGTCTTGTCCTGCAGTCGTCTTTACCGATATTTCGACAACCAATTTGGTTAAGAGAGTTCGCGAGCACAATCGATTTTTATTGGTAAACGACAAAAATTCTAACATTATTATTTTTGCGACGAAATTAAATTTAAATTTTCTTAATGATGTTGATCAAATTATGATGGATGGAACATTCCAATATTGTGCGAAATATTTTTACCAATTCTTCACCAAACACGCTGGAAAAAGGTCATTATCTTCCTATTATTTTTTGTTTATTGTCAGACAAAAAAAAGAAACATATGCTTCATTATTCAAATTAATAGTGAATCAGTGTGGAATTATGGGTGTTAATTTCAAACTGAAGTTCATTTCCGTCGATTTTGAAATTGCGATTTATAAAGCAATTTATGAAGTTTGGCCAGAAGTCACTGTGGTTGGTTTTTGATTTCACGTAACTCAAACTTTGTACCGGAAAATAATACAATATTAGGTATATTCAGAATTATACATATAACATTTACACAAATGCACATTGTATATATATTTATATAATTTGATTTGTTTCAGAATTATCTACAACGTATCAAAATCCTGATTCTGTCACAGGACAATGGCTTCGGTGGATTTTCAGACTTCCATTTTTAAAGCCTAAGGAAGTCGAAGACATATTTTTTATTCATTTCATGGCAGAAATGCCGAAAGAAGTTCAATATTTTTGCGATTATTATTATTTTGCGTACTGAAACGTACTTAACATCTGATGCTAAGTTTCCTCCTGAATATTTAATTATTTAGTATTTAATATTTTATATAAATATTTAAGATAAAAGTAATTTAATTTAGTAATTTTTAAACTTAAGTTACTTTTTTCTGATATATCGTGTCCATGTGATAGCGCTTGCGCAATAGTAGTACGACTGTTGTATCAACTGGCGCAACGATTGTCCCAGAAATGTATACAACGGCCGTTTCACAGATTAGTGTCTCTGTTGCACGGCGAAGTCATCTGCAGTATGAACATCGTTTCCGTGTAGTAATGTAAAAATAATCTCAATAAAAGCATTTAACCGGTTCTGGCACGTCCAAGTCAGTTAACTACTTTAGATTTTAATTAATATAACTATAAATATTATATGCAAAAATACTAGTAACTATGTATAGATTAATGTTTTAGTAACAAAATTCAAAATTTTCAAAAATGTCACTTAACCGGTTTTTGCGCGTCACCACAGAATTAGCGTAAGGTATACTACCCAGGTGGAAATTTTAAATTGGCCCATTAAAGGCCCAGTAATGGCGATCAGTGGTCGACCGTCGTATTTCATCGTTGGTGCAATATTGGCAACGAAACACCAAATTACGTTGGGCCAGTACTGGCTACCAGTAATGGTTTTATTTTAATTAATTTTTCAATTTTTAACAAAAAAAAATACGACATATCGAATTTTTAGTCCTTAATTGTTTTTTTATGTTGGGAATTGAACTCCGGTCCTTACGGTTACTGGTCTCGTACTTTACCCTTACTTCACGGCGCCTTCAAAAATACTCGACTTATAACATGAACACATTCTCTTAATTTTTATATACCGAAACCAATACTGGGCCAGTGTTGCGCCAACAGTTAAAAGAAATATTTTTGATAATGAGGTGACGCAAAGAGGCATTTCCATTATTAATTTAGCAAATGTTACCTATATCTTCGTAGATAATTTTGACTGAAACACACATTTCGTAAGAATCAGTTTGCTGTCAATTTGAGGAACAAATTTAAAGCATAAAGTCGGCGATATGTCGGAGAGCTCCTAGATTTGATTTTTTATTTCAAATCAAATTCTTTGAAATCAGGTATATTGCATTATTTCCAATCATGAAAAATGTATAATTCGATTATTCACGTCTGGAAAAATGTTCATCGCATGGCGTTGAACTTATCATGAAACACGTATATCTACGTTGTAGAAGTATCTTGAACACGCTACGAAGGAAGTCCTTGAAACTCTTTAAACAAGTTTGACTGATTCTATTTAACTTTCGCATTTTCAATTGGTCTACCGGAAAGTTTGTGATGCCAACCGCTTAAAAGCAAACGCGACACGGAAATAAAGAGGCTTAATGCCTAATCAATTCCGTGACATATTCGTGCTTGCGTCTCATTTGTGTTATCAAACACACGAAAACGTGAAAACCTTATTTCAAAATGTCGTTTCCTTTCTTTTTCATCTCTGCTTTCTTTCTAATCCAATTTTATTTTTGCCAGCGTGGAGAATTTTTCGATAGCAAATCCGAACTACAAAAATTTGCATTTACTCAACTCCATCAGCGGGAAGAAAGATGCCAACAAACTTGAATGAAAAGAAAACTTATAATGTTTCCCTTTTATTAGACAAACTTTTGTGAACCTTGCATCTTGTCTAAACGAACTTCAAATTACGATAACTGTTATTTAATTAAAATATCACCGAAGCCCTTTTTTTGCAGCTCACTCGACGTTCATTTAAACACGCGTTTAAATACATGCATAGTACATCGCCAACTTTGAATGTGGTATATCTTCAAACTTTATTTACCTTGTTTGTCCGCGGCCAAAAAAAAAAGTTCGGCAATTCTACTTGTTCGACATTATCAACCTACTTTGGGCATTTGCTGTATGATTTTCCATTGCATTGCGCATGGTTACCGACAGCAATTTTGCCGAATTACGTCCCAATTTAGTAAAAGTGGTTCGCGGTTGCAAATTAAATATCGTCTCGCTGGAAGGGTTTACAAAGTATTTTACGGATAAAATTTGTTGAAAAAATTTTGCAGAAGTTCAAAGGTTTTGTTACAAAGGAGACCAAAAAAATTGTATAATAAAATTTATACTAACTCAAATATTCAAACCAAGCATATATATTTATTGCAATTTGATGTGTTTTTTTTTAATAATCGAATAAACATTTATTAAGATTTTTGATTCATTTAGATTATATCATAAAAGAGAACGTGGTTTTGATAAGCTACTTTTTCATTGAAACACTGACAGGCTGCGGTTCAATTAATGACGTGAAAAATAATTCATGGTATTTTGACAAGAAATCCGACCGACAGATATTAAACTGTTAGCAGCGAAACAAAACGAACCAAAAATCAATCGCTCGCAAAACTTCGGCCGAAGTTTGATCTGCTTCCAATCCCTGCGAATTTCGAGTTTAATTAACTTAAACAATCCGTAAAACGGCGATAACAAGAGCTTCGAATGAAAACTGTATTAACTTATACCTCTGCTGATCCAATAAATCATCGACCGAACTTATGGCGTGTGTAGTCTAGAGGATCACTTAAAAAGTTTTAAGACACATGTCGATAAAGTCTTGAACTTACACTAATTTCTTACATTTTTAAGTTATTCAACTTTCAACACGACAGCTCTTCGTCTTTAATTCATTTTTCAGTACGCGATCAAAAATTTGCCCGCTTGACAATTTTTTTAGGATATTTGCATTTTTCAAATGGTACTCGACAAAAAAAACAACAGCGAACGAGGCACTAGCGCTTAATTATTATTACCAGCCGGTGAAAAATAGGTTCTATGAAAATGGTTATCAACGTCAGAAATGTGATTTGCATTGACCTAGAATATCTAATTACGTGCAATCAACACTCGCACAAATTATGAGGGATAATTCAATGATACTCACAAAATCAACCAAAAATACCATATTTTTCCACAATTGTGTAGTGTGATTCTAATTATAACCGTAGATAATTTTATTTTCTATTATTGCTGTTTGCTGGTGCGATAGAAAAAGTATAATTCGAACTAAGGTTAATATAGTTTTTATACCGATACAATTTACTAAGATTAAACGGCAACAAACTTGAATAGAGATTAATATCTCATTTAACGTGGTATGTGGTAAACAAAGCGGAGATTGTATCATTGCAAAGCGAAAGCGTTATAACACGCAATAAAAGTCGTAGCACAATGCTTGCTGAGAAGGACTGAAATATTAAATTTTTTATTTCTAGCTATCTATACGTTGAAAATGCTTCGCTTAAAAAATATTCGCATTTACTAGAGAAAGCAGTAATATTTACCGTACGTATTATGAGTATAATAATAATAATGATGTATTCTTACGAGAAAGTACGAACATCGATGTAGTGCTACAATTATTTTTTGCAGTTTGACGAAAAATTGGCAAACAAAAGTCTTGGTTCAATTTAAATAAATAATTTGGCACAAAAAGCTGGGTGACACGACTACTTTGTGAAACAAAAATAAATACTAGAAAATGTTCACAATTCTAAGAGGAAACACAACTCTGAATCAATATTACATAAAATTATTCTGGAAAAAGTAATCTTTCTTATATATGTCAATATTTCTCAAATGCTTTTGTAATACACTCAAAACTTTACATTGTAAAATTACAGTAAGATTACTTTCTATATTATAATTCTTAATAGATTTCACAGTAGAGCTGTATTTTTAATTTAAATAATGTACATTTCAAATAAAATACTGTAATAATACATTTTTTGTGTTATTTTAAAGTGATATTAACTGGAAAACGTACTGTAAAATCACAGATGTCGTTTTGAGTGTAATTAACATTGTGACTTTTTTGTATTTAATTTGATTATAGTTTTGTTAGCTGTTGTGTTATTCAGAAGATATGTCCGTTTTATTTCAGTAAAATATCTATGCTTATCATATTGTATTAATTCTCGTTTTCTGTGTTTGTTTTAATTTGTAATTCATAGTATATATATGTGTATATATATATATATATGTATAAAAAAAATTTTTTTAATTAATTCTGATTGAGTAACTTATATTACGGAAACAAACAAAATAGTACAGGCAAAAAAAATTTTTTTTAATTATATTAAATATAATTTAGGGTTAATTTTGCAGTAGTCGTACGGGATTCATAATCGGTAAAACCACTAGTGGCGCCATATATTTATTGTTTTAAAATTTAGTGTATATTTGGTTACACTTATCGCTGCTCGATTTTAATTTTAAATGCTGACCCATTAGAACTAGTTTATTTGAATACTATTATTTTTTTCCGTGTGTAAATCAAACAAAATGTAAAAACAGTCCGATAATAATAGACCTTTTGGCAATTTAAATAGCAATCAAACTTTCCATTATATTTACAAAATGTTTGCTATTTGAACAAAATTGTTCTGAATGTGCATAATTGTTATTACAGTGAACGCTGCCGTACATTCAAGAAATAATTCACATAGTTTTTTCTATTTTCATGGAATCATAATGTCAAAAGGCTGTTTTGAAGAATAATGTGAAAGTAAAAATAATAATATTTCATATTATAAAATTGAGCTTAAAGAATGTATATTATACAATTCCTATTGGTAATTTAGTTAAAGGGAAAAAATATTTTTCAAAAACTGATAAACTGTAAATTCGAGAATTTAATATATTAAATAAAGTATTCATATAAAAAAATATCGCAAAAAGTCAAATTATTTATTCATTTTTTATTTAGAATATTGACTTATTCTAATAAAAATAAAAGGACAAAGAAAACATTTTATTTATCAAGAGACACGGTAGTGTCTCTGCCCAAGTACAAAAAAATACTTGTTTTTTGTGCCGCCAGGACTACCGTGTCTCTTTTCAGAAACAAACAAGTCCCGGTTTTTGACATTAAAAAAAAAGTAATAAATAATTAAATGTTTGTTGTTTATTTTGTGTCATTGTATAGCCTCCATAGAGTAAATGAGAATTAAAAAAAATTTTGATTTTGTTTCATTATTCGCTGAGATATGGAGACTCAAGAATCGATTTTATTTGGCAAACGTCATCTTCTTCTTTTTCTTCTTCTTCTTATTTTTTTTCCAGCCTAAGCTCGAATCAATGTTTGAATACATTTATTGTTATTGAACGTGATCATTCTTTTGATTTAAAAAGGTATTATTATACAA
>JABFPJ010006089.1:0-11342 GCA_022817425.1 Gryon sp. ZL-2020
TCATATTTTAGCATTTATAATCTTTAAGTTTAAGTTTTCTAATTTTTATGTTTCATATTTTTCTTTATTATATTTTACTTTTTAAATTTAATTTTTCATTTTGCATTTTCCTTTTATATTTTTTTTTCTTATATTTTTCCTTATTTCTTTTTCACTACTTAAACTACTTTTTTGTTAGTTTCAGATTTTATTTCTTTCAACTTTTACTTTTTTATATTTTTACATCTTGCAATTTTTACGTCTTCAAATTTTATTCGGTAATTTAAAACATATACTTTTTAACATTTAAATTATAAATTTTAATTTGTATTTGTTTGAATTTGACATTTTTAGTTTGTATATTTTTTTTACATACAATTTTTTCTTTAACATTTGTACGTTTTTCATTTTATTATTTACAGTTTTTCTAATTTATATTTTAAATTTTATATTCTTTTTTCAGTTTTTATGTTTTTTTTCTTGTCAAACATTTTATTGTGTTTGATTTTATTTTTTCCATTTTACTTTTCATATTTTACGTTCTGCAGTTTTCTTTTTATATTCCGTTGATACATTTTACTTGTTTTTATAACTTATGTGAATTTAGTAAGTTTTTTAATTAAAAAAAATACAACATATAATAAAAACACAAATTATTAAAATGCTTTCTATTTCAATTTATGGGACGTATATTTAGGATTCTATTCTATCTTGAGTATTACGTTTTTAAATAAAATCCAGTCAGAAAATAATGATTTGCCTCAAGATGTTGTGCGTTCAATTATGCATCCGGAAAAAAGTGAGAAAATTCCATCTTGCCGAAAACAAGTGTTGACTACCGCAGGCCGAAAATAGTTGGGCCGCTCCCCACCACCGACGCCGCGAGACGCCGATACAGTGAGGACCGCGGAGTGGGGGGAGAGTCTGTCGTCTGTCCATGCTCGCTTATAAAATGTATTAATATCCTTAAAAAAATGAAAATAAAATATTAAACTTATATAGATTTGTTTATACGACCTTTCCTTATTATATTTAAGCGCGCAAATTTAATTATTATTACCGAATTTAGTTTAAAACTAATAAAACTTCATATTTCATTTGTATTAAAATACTACAAATAAATCAAAATGTTAAAATAATATAGTGTTAGATATATTAATAACCTTTTCCCCCGTATATTTATGTATCAAATATTTCATAATTATTATTAAAACTTATTCAAGAAATATAAAAATCAAAATACGTATAAATTGAAAAAATATATTCATTCATCTTTAATCTTTAAATAAAAATATTCACAAAAACATATATTTAAACATACAATAACATTTTCTTATACATAGGAAGCATTCACTTTCTAAACCTATTTTCTAATTTAAATATCCGCGAGACCCAAAATTTTCACAATGATGCGCGCATGGAAAATCTATTCTACAAAAACAGACCGGGGGATACTGGACCATAATAGCTGGGCCGCTCCCCACCACCTTCCAACCGCGAGACGCCGACGCCGACGCCGCCGACGCCGCGAGACACCGCGAGATAGGGCCGCGGGGAGGGGGAAAATGTCGTCTCGCTATAGTGGTTAGAGTCTACTTCTGATTCGAAGTAATTAGATGCCTCCCTGTTAAATACTAAATAACCTTTCTACTTATCCTTTACCAGAAATTTTCTCACAGTTAAATGATTATGAGACAACGTGCTAAAGCTTTTCAAGTTGTTCAAACCATGGGTACGGTTTTAAATAAAAATGTATCTTACAAACAATTGATTCGTAAGGTAAAAGGTAGAACTTTTCATTTACCTTTACCAATTGATGAAACGTTAAAAAAAATTTGTCTAAATTCAGAGCCGATTAATTTAAATCACGAATTGCATGTCCTCGTACGAGGAATCCCAACTAAGAAAAATATTATATGGGAAGATCTTGTTGACATAAATAAAGTTTACAAGGCTTTAGAATGATTAATAAATAATAATGATCATTATAAAAATATTAAATTACCTTTAACAGCAGCAAAAATAATGAATAAAGTAGCAGCAGGAAATATTGAATATCAAATTGATGAACAGCAAATAGAAGATAAAAATGTTGAATTGAATATTAGAAGCGAACAAAAAGCTATGGTAACACAAATTAGTGAAGATTTGTGGATATTTATGACCAATACACTATATACCCGATGTATGCTAAAAGATTCAATGAAAGTCCTTCAAAACTTTATCAGCTATTGAAGGTTGAAAATTCTGTATTAGATAATCGGCACAAATACTTGGATGATTTATATTTTCCCTATTTATACCCAACGGAAAGTATGGATAACAGGAGTCTAGACAAACAGTATTGCAAGATTACGTATTTATTCGATCAAGAGTATTATCAAAACACAGTGGCGGATTAAGACTTGAAGGGGCCCTAGGCAATCGTCAGTAAAAGGGCCCTAATTTTGATTCTTTAAGAACCCCCCCCCCCTCCGGGACCAAAAAAACATAATACAAGTATTTTATAATTATATAATTTTATTTATAATCAGGATGAAAAATGTAATAAAATATATATTATATCTGGAATCAAAATATGTTTATATTACATAAATAAGTAAATAATGAGTTTACGTTTAAAAGAACTTTTTTCCAGATTTTGTCTCGCTAAACTTTTCAATGATATCATCGAAATCAATTTTTTTCAAGATGTCCGATTCGATGCATATAAGACTTAACATATCCAGACGTTCTTGTCGCATGACAGATCTTCGAGCGGCTTTGATTCTTTTCAATTGGGAAAAAAAACGTTCAGCAGAACAGTTCGTTATCATCATTGTTAAGAAAATTCGAAGAGCTATTTCTACATTAGGAAATACATCAGTTATTTGATCTTTCAGCATAATTTCATACAATTGGCTGTGTGATTTTCGTGCATCTCCATATTTCGCAGTGATATAAACATGAAATTGTTTTATTTCAGAAACAAAATCTTCTAAATCATCAGAATACACGCTAACTAAATTCTGAACGGCTGCTTGATACTCCGTATCGCTCAAAGAAAAGTTGTTTATAAACGCAAAGTTATTAAAAATATCAATATAAACTTTTCCTCTTCTTTTTATTTCGACGATTAGAGTGTCAATGATTTGAAGGAAACCTTTAATTCGAAAATCGTCTCGAGGTGAAAAATCTGTGTCTGGCGCATTACCATCATTTGGTTGCTTCTTTCTTCTACAATTTCGCGTTTTACTTTTGGCATAGTTTACATCCGGCAATAATTCTTTCGCTTTTTCCTCGAAATCATCAAACTTATCTCGATAATCTTGTAATGTCTTTTCGAGAGACTCATACAAAAAATGACATGTTTGCAAATTTACTTCTTCAGCTTGTAAACTCTTGCTGACTGAACGAAAAGCATTCAAAATGGAATTCCATAAGATTAGCATGAAAGCGAACTCGAATGTTTGCAACTTATTCGCAAGATACAACGCTTCATGTCGAGTATCACCTTTTTGTGATGTATCATCACCAATGCTTTCTAAAGCTTCAATTATTTCGGTAAATGAAGCGTAAACCGCGTTCGTTGCATTCGCATGTGCTTCCCACCGTGTTTCAGATAGGGATTTTAATTTTTTTTCATTGTTAATAAAACGTTTTAAAATATCCCAACGATAAGTGGAAGCAGAAAAAAATTATATAACGATTGCATTACGGGAAAAAATCAATTGCATGAAAACAACACTTTACAGCAGCTTGTCCTACTAAGTTTAAAGAATGTCCCGCGCAGGGTACGTATATCGCATTTTTATTTACGGCTAATAATCTGGCCTGCATGCCCATGTACTTTCCGGACATGCTTGCTGCGTTATCATACGATTGTACCCTACAGTTTTTAAAATCTAAATTACAATCTTCAGTTATATAATTTAAAACTTGATTCGCTAAGTTTTCACCAGAATGACTATCTAACGTTAGAAAAGTAATAAACCTTTCAACTGGTTTACCATCATTCTGAGACACGTATCGAAGCACAACAGACAACTGATCTACATGAGATATGTCCGGGGTCGAGTCAACGGAAATGCTGAAATATCGAGCCGATAAAACCTCTTCTAAAATAAATAATCTAACTTTTTGACCGATAATGTTTATGAGCTCTTCACAAATTGTTTTCGACAGATACGATGGTATACCTCTTCCAGCATTTTTGTATTTTACAATATGATGGTGTAAGAAAGGATCAAATTGTGCAACGAGCTCAAGTAAACCTAAATAATTTCCGTTGTCTGATAATCCAAACATCTCATTCGAACCTCTGAATGATAATCCTCGTTCGGCCAAGGTAATGATAACAGCTACTATCCGTTTTAAAATGTCACGGCAGTAGTTTCTTTCTTCAAGAAGTTCAGTCTCAAGAAGATCTGGCAAATCACGGACCTTTTCTCGTCTTTGCAAATAAATTAGTGCACATTCTCTATGACTAACGCTATTTTCATGTTGGTGTAAAAGAATGTTGTTCTTCCAATCATCAAATCCTTCACGAGCAAGTTTATTTGATTTTTCAGGTGACAGAAATAACTTGCAAACAAAACAGTAGACGCAACCTGTATAAAAAGAACAATTGAGACGGAGAAAAAGACATAAGAGATATTCGTAATATAGCTGAATAATAATTATATATGAATACAATAATTTAATATAACATTTTTAAAAAATATCGATTTGCAATTACATTAAAAATATATAATATCTCAATTAATGTGTATCTAATGATACACAATTTTACTTATTAATCATTATTATAATATATTTTTCTTCATCATTTGATGTATCCAATGATTATTTGAAGTTAAAGTTAAATTTGTATTAAAAATTCAACATTTAAAATGAAACGAACTGCACATGTATGTTGTCATCACTTGCCATTCAACTTATTACAATAAGTTGCTTTTTGTCGCAACTGATCGTTTCTGATCACAAACTAGTCAGAAGACGAGGTGAATGTAAGTTAATATTATTGAAAGAAAGAATCTCAATTATTATACACAAATACAATTATTAAAAGAAATATGCGGAAAATATGATTTTTAATGTTATTTTAGTTATTTTTACACAATTATGGAAGATAAAGAAAAAACTAAAGTTATTTCCATAGAAATTATCTGCTACCTTTTTCAGGTGAATAAATAAACCACTCTCTTTTTTTCTTTTCGCCATTCGGCTTTTTCCCGGAAAAGACATTTTGTGAACAATATCGTGACGTAGATTCATTATCGTAAAGTCGCCGTGATGATTCGAATGGTCCAGTACTATTTTGACACTCCGTTGATCCACGCTCAAGCCAAAAGTTAATGTCTTCTTTTGTTAGTTTTGTCCACTTTCCAGGATCAGGAGAACGGTTAAAATTGTCTACAATTTGTTCTTCTTCAACATTTTCCTCTGCAGAAGAGAGGTTTGATGATGATGGCTCTTGAATCCTCGCATTATCGTTATTATTTGGCACTTCAGTCTGAGTAACATTTGCTGAATAATCTTTTTCATTTTGCTCTCTTGTTTCACATTTAGTACAAGGTTCTAGAACTGTTGATGAACACGTATTTGTTTCTTTTGATCGAAAACTTGAATCAGTTGTAAACAATTCAGTTAATTTTGAAATTTTTTGTAATATTGCACATTCTTTTGACTTTTTTTCTTCGGCAAGTTTTCGTTTTTGAGCACCACTTAGATAAGTACGCGACGACATTGTAAAATAGTCTCTTAACAATGTTAATACATTTGTAACACTAGCAAATTTTTTTATGTTAACGTCGTCTGAAAACACCGCTATCCCTACCACTAACACTCGGCTATCGAATCTCTTATTAGAATTGTATTTATTTATTAACATACATGGGATACTTTGTTTATGTTACCAGTGGCTAGTTCCTATTAAATACAAACATTAACTACGTTCTGGTAATTAGAATTCTCTGTTTTTGAGATGTTTCTTATTAAACCATAAGAAAAACTTACGAAAAAGAATGAAAAGTCAAGGGAATTGAACTCGCGTCCTCTTGAATACTAATCAGAGCGCCGAACCACTAAGCCACTGAGTCGGTATGATACATCACAAATATTTGTGATATTTAAATTGCATATTCATTATTGACTAAATCCTATTACTTCATGACGAATTTGTTAGGGGCCCAACAAATTGCTATACAATTTTAATTATTACATCCCCTTTAAGATATTTTTATAAATTTTTTAATATTTTTTTATAATTCTTTCTGCATTTAACAGCTATTGGTTAATCCACCACTGTCAAAACACAGTAGATTCAGATTAAATCAGTAGTATATTTTCTTTCTTTTGAATGATGCTAATATCAGGCAAATTAAGTCAGGTATTTATTATACGATGATGGTTGCTATTACATATTTTTTGTTTTATAATTTTTGGTTTTAATTTGTTAATGTTTTTAATGTGTTTTTCATTTATAGCTCTTGCTGGTATAATGTCTACTTTTCTGTGCCTTTCAATGTTTTATACTTTTTTTTCTGCTTTTGTAAATATAACATATTGATACTATTGTACTTGATCATATTATATGATATCACTGCCTTAATATAATAAAAATTCTGCTTTTTCTACGAAATCTATTATGTGCATAACTTGATATATATTTTCTTATAATTTTTGATTCTAGTACTTTCCATATTTGTTTATGTTTTTTGCATGTGCAGTTTCCTTTTTTCCCTTATATTTATGTATAAAATATTTCATAATTATTATTAAAACTTATTCAAGAAATATAAAAATTATTTATAAGGGTATAAATACTTAAACTATATTAGTATAATTTAAAAAATATATTCATTCATGATTAATCTTTCAATGAAAATATTCACAAAAACATATATGTAAGCATACAATAACATTCTATTATACATATAACTTCATCTAAAAAGCATTCACTTTCTAAATTCACTTTTTAAATTCAAATATCCGCGTACTTGAGACCCAACATTTTCACAAAGATGCTCGCATGGAAAAGCTAAGAAAAATTTACAAAAACAGACCGGGGGGTACTGGACCAAAATAGCTGGGCCGCTCCCCCACCACCGACGCCGCGAGACGCCGATACCGCGAGACGCCGACGCCGCGAGAGCCGCAAAGTGGGGGTGTTTGTCCATAGTCGTACAATACTACTAGCTTCCCATAAGTATTCCATAACGTTTCCATAAGCATTCCAGAAGCATCCGATAAGTATCCCATAAGTATTCCATAAGCTTCCCATAAGTATCTCATCGGTATCCCGTAAGCATTCCATAAGCATCCCATAAGTTTCCCATTAGCATCCCATAAGTATTCCATAAGTATTCCATAAGCTTCCGATACTTTTCCCTTAATGTTCCCAATAGTGTCCCATAAACTTTCCATAAGTATTCCATAAGAATTTCATTAGTAATCCATAGTATGTCATAAGCTTCTCAAAAGCATTCCATAAGCTTCCCATAAGTATCATATAAACATCCCATAAGTTTCTCATAAGCATCCCATAAGCTTCTCATAAACATTCCATAAGAATATCATAAGCACCCCATAAGCATCCCATAAGCATCCTATAAATATCTCATAAGTATCTTATAAGCTTTCCATAATGTTTCCATAACGTTTCCATAAGGATCCCATAAGTATTTCATAAGCTTCGTATAAGTTTCATATAAGCTTCCTATAAGCTTCTCATAATTAATTTTAGTAATTTTGTTGGCCTTGTTTTGACCTTACTTGGTCGTAGTTGTAAGGTAATCGCCATTGTTATGCCACAGTAGGCTTACAGATACACAGCACTATGATATAATAGCCGTCTTAATATAAATGTATTATAAAATAACTGATAGCCATATTTTGGCCATGTTTTGCTCTCATTACTTGGTACTAGTAACTTCTTGGCCATAACTATGCCATAAGAGGCTCAGAGATAAGCTATTATGGTGTTCAAATTGTTTGTATGGTACAATTTGTCGTATAATAATGATTGTATAAAGCAAATGATTGGCAATATTTGATAACCTTAATTTCGCCATTATTGGCCTTATAGTCTTTTACTTCTAAAAAGTTGGCCTAAGCTGGACCTTAAGATGTACATGAATGTGTTATGTTGGTATCAGTACTGCAATTATGTTACATATTACTATGTAACAATGATGTGTCAGTCTGAAATACAAGTAAAATACTGTATAATATCATAATTAATAGCCACGATTTGGCTATTTTTTGGTCTGATAATTCAATATTTCTGATAAGGTAGCCTCAAGTGGGCCTAAAGAGGTTCATAAAATTATTATATTTGTGTATTAGCACTGTAATTATGGTACATATTATCATATAACATTAACGTATTAGTGTCAATTACTCGTCCGGACACTGAACAAGAAGAAGAAAAAGAAGAAGAAGAAGAAAACGACGTTTCTTTATTTACGTAAAAAACGG
The DNA here is from genome assembly GCA_022817425.1 of Gryon sp. ZL-2020. Classification (NCBI taxonomy): domain Eukaryota; kingdom Metazoa; phylum Arthropoda; class Insecta; order Hymenoptera; family Scelionidae; genus Gryon; species Gryon sp. ZL-2020. Next base: position 8,440 of record JABFPJ010006089.1, read on the forward strand.
CTATTTTTTGATGTTACTATCTCGCGAACGGATGGACCAATTTAAAATTCGTTTCTTTTATTTTCTTCAGGCCGATGATGGCAACGATATTGTAGCAGTCAGAGATGCATCCTTCTCTTGCGCTCTCTCTTTCTCTCTCTCGCACAACGCTAAATATTTAGCTGTGGCGAAAAATCAGAACGTTCCGGACACGAAAAAATGTTTTGTTATTTTTACGTTCCAGGAAAAATGTCCTAGTTAGTAATACTATACATGTAGTTAGAATAAAAAACGAATGATTTTATGCGCAAAAGCCTTATTTTAAGCATTTGATGATTACAAAACATGCTGCGGCGGCCCCAAGGAACATGGGACTGAGGAATCTAGTGCAATATATTACGATCAATTCTGATTGCTCTGAGTAGACTTTAGAGCGCATAAACTATGCCACCAAAATTTTCGTGTAACGCTTAACCTAGTGCAGCGTCACCGGGAACACGGACTCGGAGTTAATATGCATTTTCCGGACTAGATATGGGTCTAAGCAATCTAATGCACTATATTTCGATCAACTTTGAGAGCTCTAAGTAGACCTTTGAGTGCATAAGCTATGCTACCAAAATTTTAGCGCAATGGTTTACTTAGTGCAGCGTCACCGAGAACACGTGAACGGAGTTCAGGTGCATTTTGCAAACTAGGTATTGGTCGAAGCAATTTAACGCACTATATTTCGATCAACTTTTAGAGCTCTAAATGAACTTCTGAGCGCATAATCTATGTTACTAAGAGTATGCCGCGAGGGGTAACCTTGTGCAGCGTCACCGAGAACATGAACTCGCGGTTAATATGCATTTTCCGGACTAGGTATGCGTCTAAGCAATCTCAGATCCATACCTAGTCAGCAAAATGAATCTTAACTCCGATCACATGTTCTCGGTGACGCTGCACTAGTTTAACCGTTGTGCCATAATTTTGGTGGCATAGGTTATGCGCTCAAGAGTCTACTTACAGCTCTCAAAGATGAAATTTTCCTCTCATTACTAGATTCTGTCTTACAATGGTGACTTTTGTCTTACCATGAAATGAGGAACATACAGGATGTAACAAAAATATAGTGCACCAAAGAAGATTTCGATACTTTAACAAAAGTTATACACAAAAAAATTATCAAAAAAAAAATATTCAGCTTTGTTTAATAATAATTAAAGAAATAAAACAGTTCTAAAATTTGAAGATGTAAATGTGTGTAAACGCTGTTGGCATTTCAAACAATGAAAAAACGTCAAAAAAATATTCTGACAGATTGAGGTTATGTTGGCGAAAAATATGTAAAATACCTTTATTAATAGGTATACATCACATAAGAATGGATGAATTTATGTATTTTAGGAAAGTTTGACTATTATTTGAGTATAAAAAACAATTTTTAATACTTCACATGAAAAAATCATGTGCAAAAATTGGTAAAAAAATCTCATATCATTAGAAACATGTTGTGGCCTGCGAAACTCGGATTAAGCTGAAATTTTGCATGCACATTCCTGAGATAGAATACATTAAGCTACTGAATCCTCGTTTTTTGCAAATTAAAATTAATCCCCTTAACTAGTTTGCCATAATGTGTATGACCGCTGTATTCGGCACAATCAAAGTAGAAGTTAACTTTGTCTGTGAAACTCGGATAGAGCTCAAATTTGACCTGCACATTCCTGAGATAACATATTTTGAGCTATCAAATGCTCCTTTCTTGCAAAGTATTATTAACTCCCTGAAAAACATCGAAAGTTTATACGGCTTACTAGGCAAAATCAAAATAGCTATTATCTTTGGCTGCGAAACTCTGATTGAGCTGAAATTTTGTATGCACACTTCTGAGGTAGCAGACATTAAGCCACTATATGTTCGTTTTTTGCAAATTAAAATGAATCCCCTCCACAAGTTCGCCAATATTTATATGAACACAGTACTCGGCACAAGCAAAGTAGAAGTTAATTTTGGTTACGAAACTCGGAATGAGCTACAATTTTGCATGCACAAACCTGAGATTGCATACATTAAGATACTAAACACTTGTTTTTTGCAAATTAAAATTCATGCCCTGAAAAAATGTGCGAAAATGTAGAAGATCAATGAATCGGCAATATTAAAGTAAATGTTAATTCTGACTGCAAAACTCGGATAGAACTTAAATTTGGCCTGCACATTGCTGATATAACATATTTCGAGCTATAAATAGCTCGTTTCTTGCAAACTATTAGTAATCCCCTAAAACAAATCGCTAATTCATACGGCCTACTAGCCAAAATCAAAGTAGCTATCAATCTCTTAACATGATTGCCAAAATGTATATCACCGCAGTACTCGGCAATATCAAAGTAGAAATTAACTTTGATAACGAAACTCGGAATGAGCTGCAATTTTGCATGCACATACCTGAGATTGCATACATTGAGTTACTAAACGGTCGTTTTTTGTAAATTAAAATTTATGCCCTGAAAAGATGTGCGAAAATGTATAAGATCGATAAATCGGCAATATCAAAGTAGGTGTTAACTGTGACTGCGAAACTCGGATAGAACTTAAATTTTGCCTGCACATTCCTCAGATAACATATTTCAAGCTATGAAATGCTTGTTTTTTTGCAAAGTATTAGTAATCCTCTGAAAAAAATCGCTAATTCATATGGTCTACTAGGCAAAATTAAAGTAGCTATCAATCTTTGGCTGCGAAACTCGGATTGAGCTGAAATGTTGTATTCACATTCCTGAGGTAGCATAGATTAAGCCACTAAATGCTTGTTTTTTGCAAATTAACTATTCCGGAACTGTCCATAGACACTATGCACAGTTTCATATGGAGTTCGTCGTAGTCTTCAGAGTTAAAGTTTTATTTCGAATTTGACGAAGCACTACTTTCGGATAAGA
>JABFPJ010006090.1:0-11341 GCA_022817425.1 Gryon sp. ZL-2020
GTATTTAACAATCAAATCGAACTATCTGAAAGCCATAAATTATTGTTTTGCTTTGCCAACGTCGGTTTTCCTAATCAGTTCTTCCAGTTTAAAGTAAGATTTAGTATCAATTAGGTATTGATTATTGGACAAACTTAATATTGCTGAAGATTCAAGTGTTCGATATGATTTTTAAAGAAAAATTCTATTTGAATCCAAATGATGATTTGCACATCTGAAAAAGTAAAAAAAAACATTAGAATAATAATAATTATAATGATAATAATGATGATAATAATAAAATGTATTAAAAATGTACTTTTCATTCATGATTTCAACGTTGCAACTTTCTCTAACTAATACCATCTCAAAGTCAAAGACGCTTAAGTTTAAGTCGTCATTTTAGACTCAAATCGATATGCAAGCGTGTAATTCCACAGAATCAAAGAAACATTGCAAGCGTACAAGTTTCATCAACTGGCGTATGGATTTGGAATTGCAAAGGCATCGCTTTTGGTGTATTACACAGCAACGATCGCGAACGCTTATCCATCATCGCAACTTATCGCGTCAAATTCGACACGTTGTTTCAACGGCAGCAAATTTAATTCGCAGCGTATCTTTGTTGCAGGCAAACAATACAAATTCCAGCGAACGATCTTGTGAGGGCTTTAAGTTTATTAGCACATTGGATGTGTTACGCCAACAGCGCAATCAATCCTGTGATTTATAACTTTATGAGCGGTAAATGAACTTTTTCATTGAAATTTCAACCGTTTTTCATTTTAACTTTTTTTATTTCTTTTTGTTTCGAAACTTGAAGTTTAATATACAAATGTTAAATCTTCAAGAAATGAAATTTTTTATTTCAAAGATAAAAAAATGATGAAAAGGTATTTTACATAAAAACGTTGTATAATAATTAAGTAAAAATAAGTTCAAACCAGTTGAAATATTGTAAAAACTAATTAAAACACGATAAAACCACATCAAAACAAGTTAAAGTCAGATTAGAACCAGTTAAAACCATTTGAACCTAGTTTTAATTGGTTTTAACTGGTTTTAAGTGCTTTTTGAAGGAAATAATAAAATTAAAGTAATAGGATGTTGTATCTTTAAAAAGAATTGTCAATTTTATAGTACAAAATGTGATAATTTTAAATTAAGTTTAATATATAAATGTTAAATCTTCAAGAAATGAAATTTTTTATTTCAAAGTTAAAAAAATTATGAAAAGTTATTTTAAATAAAAATGTAGTATAATAATTAGGTAAAAATAAGTTCAAACCAGTTGAAATATTGTAAACACTAATTAAAACAAGATAAAACCACATTAAAACAAGATAAAATCACATTAGAACCAGTTAAAACCATTTGAACCTAGTTTTAATTGGTTTTAACTGGTTTTAAGTGGTTTTTGAAGGAAATAATAAAATTAAAGTAATAGGATGTTGTATCTTTAAAAAGAATTGTCAATTTTATAGTCCAAATGTGATAATTTTAAATTTAAGTTTAATATACAAATGTTAAATCTTCAAGAAAAGAAATTTTTTATTTCAAAGTTAAAAAAATGATGAAAAGTTATTTTAAATAAAAATGTAGTATAATAATTAGGTAAAAATAAGTTCAAACCAGTTGAAATATTGTAAACACTAATTAAAACCTAATTTGAACCTAGTTTTAATTGGTTTTAACTGGTTTTAAGTGCTTTTTGAAGGAAATAATAAAATTAAAGTAATAGAATGTTGTATCTTTAAAAAGAATGACCAATTTTATAGTACAAAAAGTGATAATCTTTGTTATTAATTAAATTTCAAAATAACATTTTCTTTATTAGCAAAATATTATATATACAATACTTTGTATATATACAATACGAAGACGATAATTTTTATTTATATTAACAAAGGTTGTTGGTAATGTTGCGATAAGCGTTGTACTATTTATTTGCGTTCATGTATGAATTTTCATTCAGCGAACTTTGAAAATCATTAATTAGAGACAACGATGTTCAGTTTAATGAACGCTACGTGCGAGAGACAATTAATCAGTTTGACCTAATAATATGTTTAATTCCAAAATTAATTATACCAAATGTAAGCGATAACACCGGCATTTGAGTAATCCTTTTACAAGATGATACACCCGTAAAAGACTTTTTCTCGTTTTTTTTTCTTCTATTTTATTATTTCTTTGATACCTTAGGTTTTATTTCATTTTTTTATTGTTATTCAAAACCACTACAAATAATTGCTTCCAATCAATTAAGTTTTTATATTTTTCTTCCCATATTTCCATTTTTATAAATTGACTTAGTTAAAGAAGTCAACTTAGTTTAACGAAAAATATTTTAATGAAGAGGTTCGATATATATTTTATCCTCGTAAAATTACCGCCACGTACAATTTTTACTGCTCCGTAAATATAGTACCTGGACTTATTAAAACAAATGGATCCATTAAAGGGAAGATAACATTTTTTAAGACAAGTTGTAAAAGGATCCATAATTCTCGGTTTATCCGCATTTTTATGCTGATCCAAAATGTTTCAATTTTCAAATCAAACTACATAAAATAAGGTTTACATGGCTTTTTAAAAGTATTAAGAAATTATCGAAGATTTTCATGTTTTTAAATATTTGTTAACTTAAACATTTTTTAAGTTATAAAGAATATATAATATATATAAAATACTTTAATTCGATTAAATTAAAAAAAAACTATTGAAAATCAGTTAAAACCGGATGAAACTAGTTTTAAATGGTTTTAATGTAGTTTTAACTGGTTTCAATGTGGTTTTAACTGGTTTTAACTGGTTTTAATGTAGTTTTAACTAGTTTTAATATGGTTTTAACGGATTTTAATTGTTTTGAAAATAAATTTAAAAACTTGTTGTGTCGTTTAAAATATTTTACAAATGTTTTTTCAGGTAAATTCAAGAAGGAATTCAAAAAGACATTTTGTTGGCAGAAAAAGAGGCAGCAAAGTAGCCGTCTGACAAACAAATCCGGCACATGTTCGCGTAGACTGCGATCAATGGCAACCGTGCGGTCCATTCACACGAACAACAACGTACAGAGTACCGAGGTGATACCTCTAAGTGCCGTAATAATTACAACGTCCAACAAACAGCGGTAAATTGGTGACAAAGTGAACAAAAAAGTCTCCAAAAAACATCAAAACCAAAAGAAAATACAAAAAAAACCATGTGAAATACTGACAAATGTACTTGTAAATAGCTCCTCGACAGCGAATAGCAAATAAAGTGAAATAAACGTTTACTGATAAGTATTATTATATGTACGTTAAAAGTGAGAAGAGAGAGAAGAAAATAAAGAAATAGTACTTTAAAGGAGTTAACATTATTTTCCTTCCAATTTTTTTTTTTTTTTTTTTTTATTATTCCTGAAAAAATCATTTCTAAGTTTAATCGTCGTGGATTTTAGGTATAATTTTTGGTTCAAATATAATTAAACGTAATTTAATTATAAATTATTAACTGCAAATGCTGGAAAAACTTCAATTTGGAAAAATTATGTGACTTCTTTCGTTAAAAATCCTCTTCTTGTGTTAAACTTAATGCTTCAACGCCGAACTCAAATCTGAAAGCCAAACAAAAAGATGTAAAATGAATATATCTTGTTTATTGAAAAAAGTTGAAAATAATAAAGTTGAAATAAATTTCAGTTTAGGAATAAAATGAAACGCCATACATGATTGGTAGTGATAAGAATTCATTATATTTTCCTAGAATTTTTTTGTGTTCAAATTGTATTGTACACTTGCGCAAATATTGGTTAAACGACTATAAAATACAAAATATTTATGTATTACATCATAGACTATGATCTGAAATTATTTTCATCCATCTCTGCTTACGTATGATTAATAGTTTGGTGGCCACACGATCGCACCTCAAACGTAAAATTCAAATCATCAAATTAACCAATCAATTTCTACACTTTCAACAAAAATTATCGTACCAATTTTTTTATATTTATAATTACAGTGTATGAAATTATGTTACATTCGTTAATTTCATACAAATTGATTTCATTTTCTAATCATAATCAACGTATGATTTTTAATATCAACATTATCAGTTCCTAGAATTTATTTTGTTAATCACAACAAATTATTTTACACCGTCTCTCGGTAAAAGCTATAAAAGATGGACCGCGAGCCTTTATTTATTTTTTTTTTGTTACATATGTGGACATTAATAAGTAGTTTGTCGCATGCAACGTTCATAGCGCATTTTGTGTCTTGTACTATCAAAATAAGAAACCGAAAAAAAAATTAAAAAATAGAAATAAATAAAATGGCAAAAAAGTTTTCCAAATGTAAACTCAAATTATGTACAACAACTACACGAAAAAATAATCGCGTGAGTATCAATTTGCTTAAATTGCGCAAAATAGAAATGAAGAAAAAGAAAATTCAATTCGAAAATCATGGTTCTCGTATACATTTCATAATAATGATGAATATTATATTAAAAAATAATTATTATAATTATAATAATATTAATAATAATATTAATAATAGTAATAATAACAACAAGTTTCGTATAAAAACGAAAAATCTTCAAAGGCAATTTGTATGTTTGAAATTATTGTTTATTGCGTAATTACGAAAAACTTCTGCACTTTGATATTAAAAACAGCTCTACTTCTATTGGCCATAATAACGACGTCTAAAATCGTTTGCGACATAAATTTAAATTAATTTTCTGCTTCATTTTGTTCCTCATTATTTTTCCTCTCCTTTTTTTTCATAATATAATATGTACAATAGTCTTCGAGCTATAAAAGCGATTACAACTGTACGATAAATTTTACAGCACTCATTTCAACGTAATTTTACAAAGTACTTTTTTTGTTTTTATCTTCTTTTTTTGTTAGTTTGAAACGTGGAAAAACGTGGTTATAACGATTGGAAATGCTTTTTTTTGTTTTCAAGGACACAGAAATACGGAAAATGGCGCGCAAAGTTGGCGTAACTCGTGGCGCCATCTTCAAATCGACTTATTTGCAAACTAATTACAATCCTCTAAAGTCAGTCGAACGCGCGCACCTGCGCGCGCATCAATCAGGCCGCCGTTTCCCCCACCACCGGACTCTCGTGCGCAACAGCAGCGCACTCTGCTTCAGCTTTCAAAATATTTTCATCCTCGTTTAACGTCGCAGCTGTGCCGATCTTTACCGAACACTGAATCTTGCTGTTCTCCAAATCTCGTTCGGCTTCATTCAGCTCCACAGATGGCGCCACAACCTCCTTCTTCGTCGGCTCACTAACGACCTCTACAGTCGTTTTTTCAACTTCATTCGCGACTAACTTCGTATCTTCGACTTGTTCGATTACTTCCGAACTGATTTCAACCGATTTATCGTTTTCATTCGCAATTTCAATCTTTTCGGTTGATTCCAGTTCGACGGGTTTGGGTTCAGAATTTTGTTCGATTTCAGGTTGAGCTTCGATTTCGGGCTGAATTTCTAGGGGAATTTGCGGTTGGGGTTCAGGTTCAGATTCAAGTTGACTCTGAGGAATTTCTGATAACATTTCTGACTTGGTTTCGGGCGGAACTTGAGATTCGGGTTTAACTGGTGGATTGGAGCCGGGACGAGGACTGGAACTGGATTGGGAACTGTTACTGCTTCGACCGCGACCTTTGCCCACTTGGGTGTTCTGTTGGGTTTCTGGAGGTGGCATTATTGGGATCACAACTTTTGGCCTTCGCACGGGAGCTGATTGTTGTTGTTGCTGTTGTTGCTGCTGCTGAGCTGGATTGTAATAAGTGCAGCCTTGCGGTTGGAAGAGTTCTTGCGGCGGAGGACCCTGCTGATAAAAAAGTACATAAATTATTTAAAAATGAAAAAAAAATGAGAAATAATATGAAACTTAAGATATTATTAATAACCGTGAAAGATTTAGTTACACTGATGCATCGAAAAAAATTATACACCCTTTGTTTGATAAATAAACAAGTTAACAATATCCTTTCATCATCCCAGTGATTTTTAACGCAATGATATTTAATTTGAAAAATTAAATAAAAATCGTAAATTATATTTTTATAAAGTGAAACATAAATTGTCCAATGATATTAGTTCGGGAAGTACTAAATTTCATTATATTTCAAATTTTCAGTAGCAACTATAAAATATTGAATTTCGTGACATTTTACGTTATTGAATAAAAGTATGATAAATAATGTTATAAAGAACGAGCGCAGTACGTTAAGTAATATTAAAGAAAGTTGAGATTAAAAAATTCAATATACTTGCTTTTATATATATAATAACAGAAAAAATCTATAATTCCACGATTAATTTAGCATTTGCAAAGCAGTTACGTAAATACTTCTTTTTTCTTCTTACATAACTAATTGTGGACTTTATTTCCCAAGTTGATACTTAGCAGATGAAAGTAACTTTTCATTTTCAAGAAAAAATGATATCTTCATTTTACATAAATCCTGATGAAACTACATTAAAACAAGTTAAAACCTAATGAAAACCAGTTAAAACAACATAAAACCACATTGAAACCAGTTAAAACCTAATGAAAACCAGTTAAAACAACATAAAACCACATTGAAACCAGTTGAAACCTAATGAAAACCAGTTAGAACCACATAAAATCATGTAAAACTAGTTTGATCTGGTTTTAACTGGTTTTAAGTAGTTTTTTGAGCAATATTTGATAAAATTAATGGATTACCTGTACAGCAGGATTATATCCCTGATATCCTTGATAATTTTGGAAGGCAGGTCCGTTTGGAGCAGGTACATAATTAATCAAACTAGGTGGCGCTGTTTGGGGTGGTATGAACTGCGGCGGAGGAACCAAGAATGGCGGTGGAGCGTAACTCGCAGGCTGAGCACCAGGAGGACCCATCGGAAGAACTGGTTGGGCATTCATCGGACCAGTTGCTGGCGCCACTGGTGGCGCTTGATCATAATGAGATGGTGGATAACCTAAAATTCATGTTCAAAAAATAAATTTGATTGAAAGTTCATCTAATTTACGTACATACATAAAAACGTGCCATTTTTATATACAAATGATTAAAATTAATTTAAGATAAAATGTTAAGTGATATTAATACTTTGTTAATTCGGCTATTCTGATTTAGAATATGTATATTTAAAGAATCATAGTTGACCTTTTATTTAAATTTATATATAAATAAAAAAAATAGCATTTAACTTTCTTCAAGTTAATGAACTAATTAAACAAGATTATTGTTTAAAAGCAATTAAATGGATTACATTGCGGTTGTACTTGCAAAAGCATTAATTTATACATCAACTACAAAATATATATTAAGATAATTAAAAATGTTCATTATATTTAATCTTAAAGTGAATGTTTTTATCATTTATTCACTTTAAGAAATTAAGTTCCATTATATATATTAATTGCCATTAATTATATTTTACATTAAAACGAGTACTTTAATACATTCAAATAAAACAAATATAATGAACCTTTTAATGTATTGTTATTCAGTTATACAATATAATAAAAAGTATATTATGTTAAAATAGCATATTAATATGTTAAACATACCTTGCGAGTCTAAGACCCCTCGTGAATTTCCAGCTATGTACATGTGAATACAATTGTCCAGTATTAATTATCAAAAGCATAAAGCACATGCAAACAAATAATAAATTATCAAAATTAAAATGTTAACATTATTTTGATTAATATCATAAAATTATAAACTAACTCAATTGACAAAAATAATCAGAAGAGAACAAAGTCCGCAATTATCAGCCGCTTCAGCCAAATTCAAAGATAAAATTCATAAAATGAATGAAAAAATGTTTGTACAAAAGTGTAATTAACAAAGGTTTCATTTTGCCAGCAAGTACCTTGCGTTGCGTAGTAACCATGTTGCTGTGGCGGTGGTTGTGGTGGGTAATTTTGTTGCGTTGGCGGACCGTCGGCAATCGGCGGTCTTTGACGCAAACTCGAGTATCGTTTGGGTCGGTTGCCCGATACGTCAGGAGGTTGTTGCTGTTGTTGCTGCTGCGGTTGCGGTGGTTGTTGCTGCTGTTGCTGCAAAATTTGGGGCTGTTGATGTGGTGGTTGCATACGCGGCGATGCTCCGGTATTCGTTCTTGGTTGACTAGACGATTGAGTATAAAAGTGCTCTAAAAACAGTTGAAAATGAATTAGATTGAAACATTCTTAACTAAGACACAGTATTATAACATCATTTTTTACTACAAAAATACAATAATATTTTACATTTGTACATTTTGACATAATTAACATTTAAAAATAAACAAAACAAACATACTATTCTGTCTCGCATGATGGAAAGAACTATCGTTAACATGAACTTGTTTCATTTCATGAACAAGATGCTGTTCGTCGACACTCGGCACACTCATTCGTTTGTTTTCGACAATACCCGGAATGGTGCCTCGACCTTTCATTTTGTTCTCCGTTGGTGACATCTTGTTGATGATATTATTGTTCTGATTGGCCTTGTAACCGCGACCTCGACTTCTTGTCTGATTTTCCTGTGAAAATCGTTTATTTTCACGTGGAATCGTTTTCGAAGTCACAACCGTTGCTTTTTCCAAACTCGACGGACTGCTGGCACTTGTATTGCCGTTTCCATTGCCATTCGGACTGTCCATCGTCGGGGTTTTAACTTCTCGCTTACGTGGAGGAACATTGTTTTGATCTGTTATTACTTTGTTTTCAATTCTGTAAATAAAAGACAAAAGTTAGTTTTTCTCCAATTTTCTCATTTTTGAAATATATTTTACTATATTTTAATGTATTTCGTGGTAATTACTGTTGATTATTCGGTGTTTTAGTTTTCGTCGTCTTCTCGTTTGTCTTTTGATTCTGCAAAGGCGGAAAATTCTGTGGCTTCGCTGGCGTTTTGTTTTTGTTGTTATACCAGGCCGATGAGATTACTGGTTCTTCCACTTTGACTGGCGATTCCTGCAAATCAATAAGAATAAAATGAGAACAGAATAAAATTACATCTACTCATTATTCTATTTCAATATTGGGCAAGACTTTGAAACAAATTCAACATTATATTGCATTTAATTGTATTATCTCAAAATATATATGCATATATATTTTGTATAATTTTACAAAATCAAAGCAGTAAAATAACATAAATTTTGAGTCAATTAAATTTATTTTTTCTAATTTTCTTATTTAAGTTAGTTTTCTTAACTTTCTTAGTTTCTTATCTTAGTTAGTCTTGTTAGTCTTCTTACTTTTCTTATTTTAGTTACTTTTTTTTAGTTTTCTTGATCTTGTTAATTTTCTTAGTTTTCTTCATTTTGTTAATTTTTTTAGTTTTCTTATTTTAATTAGTTTAACATAATTTTCATTTTTTAGTTAGTTCTGTTCGTTTTCTTACTTTTCATATTTTAGTTACTTTTTCTTAGTTTTCTTAATTTTCTTAGTTTTGTCAATTTTATTACTTTTGTTAATTTTCTTAGTTTTCTTATTTTTATTAGTTTCACATAGTTTTCGTTTTTTAGTTAGTTTTTTTTTATTTTAGTTAGTTTTGTTAATTTTCTTTCTTTTTTTAGTTTTATTAATTTGATTATTTTATTAGCTTTCTTACTTTTCTTATTTGAGTTTGTTTGTAATTTTCTTAATTTTATTAGTTTTCTTTTATTATTTAGTGTTCATAGTTTTCTCTTTCTTTAAATAAGTTATCTTAGTTTTGTTAATTTTATTAGTTTTCTTATTTTTCTTATTTTTATTATTATTTTTTTTAGTTTTCTTAATCTTCTTCAGTTAAATCTTCAATTTTGATCTTCAACTTTGATATCGATATATTTGAGCTTTCATTAACAAAATTCTCGCAATTTATTTTTTTTGAACAACTGATTTTTTGTGACTTGTATAAATAATCAAAATCAATTAATAATTTGCTATATAAATAATTGTCACTTTTTTAAAATTATTTCAATCATAGTTATTGCATAGTTTTGATTGTAGGTCAAAAAATTTTTTGATTTTTTGTAAATAAAATACTTTTTCATTAAAATCATTGATTTTTTTCAAAAATATCATTTCATTTAAATCGCGATTTAAATCAACGATTTAAATAAAAAAATTTTAATCTTTCGATTTAAATCATCTCAACCCTAAATTATGATAATCTTTTTTATCAAAGTCTTACTTTATTCTTTGCATTCAAAGCAGGAAACTCTTCTCCACTTCTGTTCATCTTTCGGCTGCTCTTCGATGTATTAGTTGCGGCCATTTTTCCGTAGGCATTTTCGTCTTCCCAATTGCGAGTGTATTTGTTAGGTCCTCGACTGCAAATAAAATCAAATTACATTATTTTTTATTAACTAAATAATTTAATTACTATTATCATTCAATATTATTAATACCAATTAAAAAAAAATAAAATCAACATTATTTAAATCATTGTTTCAACTCCAAAATCAAGCAATATTTTTTCTATGTCAGATAAAAAAATGCATCATTAATATTCATTCAAAATGAAAAATGCATTTGTTCTCTTGAAATTGAAGCAACTTAAAATCCCGGCTTTTCCCAATGAATATTCATCTTCGTCACTTCAAATACCGACCCATATCTTCGTCTCCTTCTCGCTCGAGGCGGACCCTCCTCATTTCGTATGTCATAACCGTAAACCGCAATCAATTCCTCGTGACTTTTCGGCGCCTGTTCCTCGTGATTGTATCTGTCGTGATCCCAGCGATCCTCCTTGTCCTTCCAAACCTTCTTCTCCTTCACGTCGCGTTCTGGCGGCGTCTCCGCGGCTGTGTTTTCCGCCTCCTCGGCCGTTCTGTCGTCGTGTTCGTAAAACGTTCCACGCTTCGGGATGTACTGCGGATTACGACGATCCTCGTCATCGTCCAACTTTTTCGTCGGTTTCTCTTCTTCCTGACCGTCGCCACTTTCTCGCTGCGCTCCGTCTTGAGACTCGGAATTCGAATCCGTTCCAGCAGTGTCGTACTCGGAATCGTGATGATCTTCTGTGTGTTCGCTGCTCTGTAAATAAAATCAAATTTTGTCATTTAATTAATTTTCATATTATTATATTAAAATAATTCCTTAGCAAAATTCAAAATATATTGGAAAAATATTGTTAATATATTCTTAATAAATTTTTAATTATTTTTATTATATTATTTTATTAGTATATTATTATATTATATTATATATAAAACATATTTTTTATATTATATAAGATAAGAAAAATATAAAACATTCATTAAAAATGAAAAAAACGCGCCAAGTACAAAGGACAATACCATAAATTAAAACTCATAGAAAGAACTCAAATAAGACCCACCAAGTACCAAATAAAATATTAAACCTCTTAAGGA
>JABFPJ010006091.1:0-11340 GCA_022817425.1 Gryon sp. ZL-2020
TTGTTATGCTAAACACCTAAATTAGATATTGCTATTGAATAATATAAAATTTACTATTTTTTTAGAGAAATATCAATAAATCATTCATATTGGCCAATAATTGGTAGCTTAATGAATTCAAAAATTGGGTGAAAATTGGGCAATTCTTGAGTCGCAGCTTTGGGGAGTTATTGGGCAATTTGTGTTTACACGGTTGTTTCATGGTCGATTCGCATATCGAAGATACTCATATTTCAGTTGACTCCGCTGGTAAACCTCTGTACAAGAACGCTTGCCTGATACAGTCGCGGCAATTAAACATAGGTGCTGTACTCTGGGGTGATTTTTACTCTACAGGGAGAAAGTAACAGATTATAATCAAGTTTAATAAACATTTCATTTTTTACAACTATATCTATAAAGGAGCGAAACCATGGCTAGCTAGGCCAATTCTGTACAACCAGGATTCCCATTACTCTATCAGTCTTGATTTCGTTTTAATAATTTTAGGAATAAGTACGAATGGAGGAAAAGTGTAAAAGTAAATTTGTTTATTGTAAATGTTGTTTACTTACTTATTATTGACATAGCTCATAAAAAGGTCAATATCTGGAACTCTGAAGTTCACTAACATTTCACAGAATTTATTTTGATTTAACTTCCACTCGGAATCCCAATTATTTAATCTAAACTCGCGTCTCCTTCAAGGTTTTTACTCGATGCAATATAAGTTGCGACGAGAAAAACGTTTCTGCTTTCAGCCCACTGCTAAATCCTTTTTGCGACATTATTTAATTCTTTATGTCTACACTTAGCGAAAAAATACAGATATTTTTCCTGTTAAAAACTAGACGACAGAGATATCCGACGCGAAAAGCAAAATTTAATTTTGAAACCGTTATTTATAACAAAAATAACAAAAGATTTTGTTGTTTGTAACAGGAAAATTTGCCGTTTGCGTCGGATGTTTTTGTCGTCCAGTTTTAACTGGCAAAATATCTGTGTTTTTTCGCTCAGTGTGATACTTTTCTTTTTATTCACATAGGCAATTGCTGTCGTGTTGTCCACTCGTAATAAAAATTGGCTATTTTTATATCATCCGCAAGACTCTTCAAGGCCAGCTCGATTGTCAACAATTCCAAGTAATTTTCATGCTGCGTTTTTTGCTTAGAATGTCCAACAATTGTAAATTTTGTGTTCGTTTTTCGCTGCGCCCATCCAGAAGTAGAATTGTCTGTAATGGTACATTTAAATATTTGAATGTTCCATTCTCATACTCAAATCGTTCAAAATTAAAGCTACTCCTACTTTAGCTCTTTCAATTGATTTAATATACAAATGACCATATTGAATACGTGGAGGAGCAGCTACAAGATTCCCTATCAGATGTGCAAATTCTGTAATTGTGCATCGATTTTAACTTTTGAAATTTGAAATAATTTCAAACACCCTAACCATGTTTCCTCCGATGATTTAATTGATAACTCCTTTGAGATATCAATTAAATTAACGAAACCCAGGAATTTGTACATATTTGAGAGAATCAAGTTGCTCTTTGTCCCATTTATAATAAATCCTAATGATTCCAAAACTTTAATAGTATTATTTACATTAACTTTGCATTTCTCGAAAGTGTTTCGAGAAATACAATGTTAATGATATACATAAAATATCATCCGAGTAGATGATAGAAGTACACCCTTTCAGTCTGCTTTCATTTTATCAAAAGTTCGATATGGTTGCTATAACAGAGCGTTTCCGATTCAGTGTTACATTATGAGATAGTCGAGTGTAAAAAAAGGCAAAGGACTTTTTAAAAAGTTTTATATTTTAACAAATATATTTTAAAGTATACAATTTTGAGTTTAATTATAAAAAGTTACCATTCTACTATACAGTGATCTATAAATTTATTTAAAATATTTGTTATTGCGTATTTTCTTTTTGTAAATACAATTTAAATTTAATTTTAATAAACTTTCCCTGAATATTTTCTGTTTCAAAATGAAAAAAAATTTTCTAGATAAGCATTTGTATATTGTTTTAAAATATAGAGTCATACAAAGCAAGTGGATTTTATGTGAATATAACATTCCAGGAATTCTCGCATTTGCAGTACACTGGACACCCTGTTATCGGAAAGAATAGAAAATAATGACCCTGACGTTGGGATTTACACCATAATTTACACCACAAATTTCGATGTAAATAACAATTTAACCACCACATCAGCATTTATTTCATGTTTACACCATTATTACACAGCAAAAACAAATGTTTTTATTTAAACGTTTTTGTAGCAGTTTTTGAAACATTTGGAAGTGTTTTAAGTTTTAACCTATCTTTTTAACATTGGATAAAACGTCTTCGTGTTTTATCGTTTATTATTTTATTTTATTTATTTTATTTATTTTAGTTTATTATTTTAAAACACGAAGTGTTTTAAAATAATAATTCTTTTAATTTAATTCTTTTTATAGTGTACACTAAAATCATGGTGTAAACTCCAACGTTAGGAGATGTTTTGGTAATTTTCAGAACACACCGATTTTGTTCATGTATTTTTAATTTGGTTTAACTACATAACATGTAATATCAAATATCTTATGACATTCAACTCAAAAATTACGAATTTTCGAAAAATCCATACTTCAAAGTATCCTCCCTAGCAGCCGGAACCATATTAAAAAGTATTAAAAATTGTCGCATTTTTTATACCGTATTTGTAAATTTTTATTTTATATTAACTTTGTACAAAATCAATACGTTTTAATACATGAGGTTTATGCTTTAACAAACTAATTTAAAACATATTAATGATAACAACTGTTTAACGGATATCATTTATTCTATATATTTTACTTTGAATACAAAAATGGACAGAAACGGGATTTAATCGTATTAATATTTTGAATACTTTTTAATATGGTTCCGGCTGCTGGGTCTTTCAAGTACTATAATCAAAATTAAAAAAAAAAATTTTAAAAACCCTGCTAAAAATAATTCTATTTTGAGTTTTTATGTCCTAAATGCTATTTCAACAGCACCTTATGATTACTTATCTCATAATAGTACATTTCTTTACGAGTGAAGTTAGGCGCAAGCTATTACACGAGTGAAGAACAGTGCTTTACATTCGTGGATAAGCGTGCGTAATAGGTTATTTTCCACACTAGTGCGGTAAAGCCTATATTACGCACGAGTGACGTAGTCACGAGTGCATGTAATATAGGCTTTACCGCAAGAGTGGGGAAAAACCTATTACGCATGCTTATCCAAGTATGTAAACTTATTTTTCATATTTTTGTATATAAACTGTTCCCGATACCGTCATTTCCATCTGATTTTCATCTTCGTTTGAGTGTTGAAAAAAGCGCTGAAAAATTCTAGTTTTTTTTACATGTTTGACGTTAATTGACTACAACTTTGTTTACATCGAATCAAATTTTCATAGCAATGGAGAACTTCGAGCAAAGGGTTACAGAGGAATTGCAAATGTTAACTGAACATTTGAGTCTCTGCATTGCTTCTCGTAGACACTTCGACTTATACGCTATTTTCATATCGATTGTGGCGCCACAATTGGCAATTTTTAGCAGTAATCTATATACATTTTTAAATTTAATTATTAATATTTTTGTATTATACTCGTTATATTAATTATTTTGAATATTTATTATCATTGTAAAACCATTTATTGTTAATTTATTTTATTATTAACACATAATATTCGTAATATTTATAGATTAAAACTGGAAATGTATATAGAGTAGTTCTAGAAAGATGGCGCGCGTGATGCTCAACATGAGATATGAGAATAGCGTATTGCAGCACGTCCTTCTGCCTCACATACCCGAGGCAGTAAATAAAAGATACGTGGCTTGGGCGACAAAACTGCACAGCATCTTCTGCGGTCACCCAGTAGCAAATATTCTTGAATTGAACAGCCACGTTCGGATGTTCAAGAGAATGCTGGGTAGCCGATTTGTCCGGAATCTGTTCGAGTTTAGGAGGAACAATCCGGAATCTTCAATAATATCAATAAGCTCGACAGAAAAGAGGAGTGCAAATTGCACATCGATGGGTTGAAAACAAGAATTCTTGTCCAATGTGTCGGTGTAAGATTAAAAAAGACTCCAATTTCTAACGCTGCTTTTCCGACTTTGAATTTTTACTTGATTGAACGCATTACAGGGAGTTTTAGTGGGTATTAATCGCTAAAACCCATATTGGTAGTCTTATCAATAGTGGGGCGACTAAGTTCCACACTACTAAACTTTGTTTAGAGTGCGTAAATGCATTTCTCCCTTTTTTAACATCATTAAATTTAAACTTCGATATTAAAAAAAAAACTAATTAACATTACAAAAAATAATACAAATCTAAAATAACAATATGAAATTTAACAAATTAAAATATTAAAAAAAATTTGTATTAATAAATAAAACATAACAATTTTACAAATAATTTCAAAACTAACAGTTTTGTTTCGTTGCCTTCCAACAAACTCGTTGTAAAGTAACTTTTTTGTCGGTAAAGTAGTTTCCTATTGACATTATAAGTTTAGTGTATTTGTTTTAAATTTAACACTAAACAATGATTAATACAAATAAAAAAATGTTAATATCAAAAGATAATTTAATATTTCAAAAAATAATCAAAATAAGTTTTTGATGCTTTGTGCTTTCCCTAATGAAGCCATAGCGGGTGGTGAATGTCCAAAGTAAGGAGCGAGAGAGACAGATCGAGAGGGAGGAAAAGAAGCGGAGAATCAAAATGTTAGAGAGGGAGAGTGTTCTTGGCTCAGTAGCACACTTTCGTCGTTGGCGAGGAAAGTGAGAGACGATTTTGGGTCGTTTTGCCGACGATGCGTTTCGTGTCTTCACTGTTGTATTTACGATAGAAACGTATGACGTTATTAAGAAGTGCAATAAACGTGAAACGACAACAATCAAACGTAATTTGTAAGAAAAAACAACGACAAAAACAAAAGGTGTGAACGAAAGGCAAAATACAACAAACGAAGAAGAAACATTGTGTATGCAATAGTGATTTCAATTGGACGTGAAAAATGACGATAAGAGGAGCAAATGAGATAGCGTGTGTCGCGTTTCGTTCCATCAAGTCCATCAAAACATGAAAGTCTTTTTTATACAAAACCAAGACAAATATCCGTTACAATTTCGAATTATGATTCATACGTCTATCAATACGCAGAAGGTAATTCAATGAGTTCAACGCTTTTGCCAATTGTTTTCATTGAGATTATTTTGATCGAGTCGAATATATTATGACAAAACAAATACAATCTAACCTGGAATAAGTGAGAGAAACCTGTATAAGTAAAACCAAATTTTTCGCTGCGAAATTTTTTTTATCAAAACAGCTCTATAAGGGAGACAGATTTTTTCAAAATATTAAACCTTTTTTTTCATATGTGATACATTCAAATTTTAAGGTTTATTTTTTTTTTATTATTTATCCAAATAATGTTGCTATATGCTTTATTTAAGAGAAAATTGAAGTTTGCACATTGTATATCTTAAATTGTTTATGTGCAATATTTGGACTAAAGAAAGAAGTGGAATACTTCTACTCTAAGTATTACAGACTATTTATATTTTTGATTTAAAATAGTTCAATACGAAATAATGTGATATTTCTATTTTTTATCTTGAATACAATTTTTGTATCAAATTTTAAACTATACATCAGCTTTATTTAGTCGGATAATATTTTCTGTTTTATGCCCGTGTTAAAATTTCCTAATAATTCCAAATAAATGTTGCACAATTCCTAATACACATACAAACCATGTATATGCATGTATACAAATGTTTAAATGTGTGTATTAGGAAATTTGAAACATTTATTACGAATTGTTTGGAACTTTTAATTCGGGTGCATAACATTTTTTTAACATTTTGTAACTAAAAGAATTTAAAATTCGAATATTTTTAACAAACTAACTGCAACTTTTGTTTTAATTTTGTAAATTATAAAAGATACAAGTGTTAACTAAAAAATTCACTTTTAAGTGATTTAAAAGACTTGACCTAATCATAATTTTTTATTTTGATTTTCATTTGATTTAAATCAAATGAAATTTAATTAAAAAATCAACGCAAATAATTTTTCTTTTAATTAAATAATAATGTAATCGTTCATACAAAATAATTGTTAATTATTGAAAATAAATAAAATTGCATTTTTACAGTTGTATAATGCAATTATTTTTTATAACATATATAATATGTCAGTGAATAATATCTTAATTTTTTAAATGTATTAAAATTAAATTATTAAAAGTATTAAAACTGAAATCTTAATATAATTGAAAAATTGCCCAAATTTTATAAATCAATTTTTTAATATATATCTTTTATATTTTTAATATGAACTATTCTAGCCAAGTAAGACTAAATTGTACGTACGAATTTCACTAAATAAGCTCAGCTCTTTTTTTACTCAAAAGTACACTTATATTTATATTGTTTTTATTAAAAATATATTTATAAATGTATTATAATCATTTTTAATGGAAGAAGTAAAAACCTATTGTTTCACATTTATTTTAATAAATAGAAAATCAATATTTTTTCTTACATATTTTAATATTTGTTTACTTTATATTAAAAACGATTTAGTGTAAAAAACTCCAAACGATTTAACTCCAACGCTGTTTACATTATTAACAATAATCGTTGCATATTTTAGAAATCATCATGAGTGGAAAAGACATTGGAACTTTGTCGCTGACGAATCCTCCGGCCATTCACGTTGGACCAATCGTAACTGCTGGATCAAATGAAACTATTTCAATCGTGATACCATTATCCGCCCAACTCGCGACAATTTCGCGCAAAAATTTCGTCGAATCGGCCGGCAGTTCGGACAGTTCGCAGTCGAAGTCATTGAAGCCGCGCAAAGATAAAGTCAAAGGTTGTCCATTTCCCACCTGCACGAGATACGGCCACGCGTTTTCTCGGGCACACGATCTCAAGCGTCACATCGCTCGTCACGAGAGTCGCAAGGAAAAACTCTCGGACATAGCGCAGACGCAACTGTTCTCGTGTCCTGATTGCAGTCAAATTTTCGTCACCGACGATGGCCTTCAGGTGCATATGCAAATTCACATTAAGTCCAACGCCGAGTTGCACAACAACAAAACACAAAGTGGAACTTTTTCATGCCAGGTCTGCAAGAAGAAGTACAGTAATGAAAATAAATTAAAAGTACATCTTTTAGCTCATAAAAAGGTAATTGAAGAGCATTTAAGTTTTGCTTCGATTAATCTGTCAGGGCGTCCGGATGAAAATACCAACATTTTTAAAAATTGCACTGCAGTTTCATATGTGAAATTTGAAATTTTATATGTATATTTTTAGAATAGAAAAGATAAATTTTATAACAAAATTTAAATATATGACTTTAAATATGTTTAAAGATAAAGTTAATTTATATACTTTAAATAATTTTACATTTTATTAGCTTTTTCTAATTTTGATTTATAGCATTAATAGCATTCAGTATTCAATTATGATTTTTATTTTTTTTAAATTAATGTCTAATTAATTAATTTTTTTTTAATTTTCAAAATTTCACCTTTACTTATGATTTACTTTTATTATATTTATTATATTGTTACAACTTTATTATTTATTTGAACTGATTTTTCAAAAAATCTCGAAATTTTAATACTAAAAAGTCCAAATTAAATTTTAAATATTTTAGTAGTTTCAAGTTTTTTAAGTATGAATATTTGAATTTTTACAATTATATTTAGAAGGTACTGGAAATACTTTTTATTCAATCACTGGACACCCTGATTTCTTTTTATTAATTAGCAATGAATTAGTATAATCTAGAAATTTAGCTAGTCAACATGTTGATTTAAACAGTTCAATTAATTAATACTTCAATATAGATTATTCTTCAATTCCCTTTTTTGCGGCTTTTCTAGATGAAATAAATAAAATATGTTAAGAATAAGTTAGATTCGTTTGAATGTATTATATTTACTATAAATTAAAATTAAATAATTTTTACATGATCGAAAATCTACGTTTTATTTTTAATTTCTTTAAATTAAAATGTAATCAGTTTTTTTGTTCCAAAAATATGTAATTCACGTGTATGTAAAAAATAATTCAAAAATTATCTATTGTTTAATTTATTATTAATGTTTATTTTATTATTATTGTAAATATATACATTTTTAATAAATTTAATATATATATAATTTAAATTTCTTAAAAATGTTAAATTTATTATTAATAAACAAAATAACAAAAATGTGTTTATTTTCAAATAACAGAATTTTATAATTTTAATAAATCCACCCAAAAACGTTATTTTGAATAATTTTTTCTTAATTTGCAGAAAACAGAAGAGAGCACGTGCGCTCTTTGCGGCAGTAATTTTGAAAGTAGCGAGGATTTTCAAAATCACATGAAAGAACACACAACGAGCATTTTTCAAGCTCAAGCGGCGCTGCAAAACTCGACTTTGCATGATGAAATGTTAGATGATAATGATGATGATAATTTTCTCCTGGAAGAGATGTTGTTATTTAAAAAAGATTCGCGTCACGTGATCGACAGGTAATATATATACACAATTTTAATTAATATATAATATAATTAATTTTTATTAATATTAAATTAATTCATCACATTAAAACAAACGCAGTATATATATATATATATATATACGGGTCCCTACACAAAATAACCAATATATAAAAAATTGCTTATTCTCTTTTTATACGTTGTTATATTTCATAGATACAATAATAATATTAAATATAAATTAAATTTAGATTAAAAAATTATTTTATTATTATATTATATTATATTATTATTATATATTAAAAAAAATTTTTAAATTAAAAAAAGATTACTTAAATCTTCATTTTTGAGCAAATATTCAAATGGAGTTGTCTGTTTTTGCCTTCCCAAGCAGCCGTAACCATATTAAAACGTATTTATTATTTTCATTTTGTATACCGTATTTGTAAATTTTTATATTAACTTTGTACAAAATCAATACGTTTTAATACATGAGGTTTATGCTTTAACAAACTAATTTAAAACATATTAATGATAACATTAATATATCCGTATTTTATGATATCGCAAAATTGTTTTTTATATGTATTATTACTTTACAAGACAAATTTTGACATATATCCTGTTTAACGGATATCATTTATTCTATATATTTTAATTTGAATACAAAAATGGACAGAAACGGGATTTAATCGTATTAAAATTTTTAATACGTCTTAATATGGTTCCGGCTGCTGGGTTTTAACCACAGTTTTTATTTTAAGTTTAAGTAATTGATTAATTAATTTAGCTTTTAATTAATATAGAATACGATATCTATTCTATTTATCTTCGAATTGATTGATAAGTATTTCTTTTATTTTGATTTTCTCATAGATGTCACCAAAATATATTTCATATTTGAATTTAATTTTTTTCATTATAAGATAATTAATATTGTTCTATGTGTCATATATACTGCGTTTGTTTTAATGTAATGAATTAATTTAATATTAATTAAAATTCAGGTCTAATTAACTAAACCACCTAACTAACTTAACTAACTAATAGCGTTTTCGCTGTCAAAGTTTTTTAACTCTAGGTCAAGACACTTATTTTTATACGAACAAACAAAAACAATAATTTTTAGATAAAGTAAAAAGGTTAAAGTATACTCTTTACTTTATTTAATAATTATTTTTTTACTTTTTTGGATCGATTTTTTATTGTAACCCAATTAGTATTAACAGAATAAATAAACTGATAGTCTAATTTATAGGTGAACATTTAATTGTTTAAGTCTGAAAAACTTTTTCAAAAAACACATGTTCGTTTAAAAATTAAAAGATTTTTAACCCAGAGTTAAAAAAATTGGACAGCGAAAACGCTATAATTAAGCTAACTAACTGACTAACTAATTCGTAAATGTATTTTCAAAACTTTCACCAAATTAACATAAGTCATACGAAAAAAATTGTTATTGATTTATTTGCACGAGCGCTTCTGCCATTAACGCGTTTGGACGTGCTTTCATTGCTTTATTTTGGCTAGTTAGATTCGCCTGCTTTTGCCCTCTGCCCCAGTTTGCTTTAACCTTTGCCCCTATCGTTTGTGAATCGGTTTCCCGGTATTTGTCCCTTTTTTGGCACTTTAAACTTGCATAGAATCCATTAGAAAAGTTACCGCGACAGGGTGTCCAGCGAACCTTGAAATTTTGAAAACCGGGAAAAAGCCTTGAATTTGTTTTTAAATCTTGAATTCTTCATTTTTTTTTATTTTTTTTTTTTTTTTTTTCGATGTAACTTGTTGGAATTACGTGACTTGCTCCTTTTTCGCTAAACTGACGGTTCATATGATACGAACAGACAAACAAAAACAAGAAAAAAATCACAAGAAAAAGGAAAAAATGATAAATAGAAGATTTGGAGACAAAACGAGCTAAAATATCAGCTGAAGTTGCTCAACTTGCGGCAGATATTGAACAGTTGAAGAAATAATTCTGTGTTATTGATATTGTCTTCTATTAAATATATATTACGTCAAATTTTAAAAGTTATTTATTTTATATTAGATTTGTATGAAATGACAATATTATTTTTTTAAGATTGTTCAGTACTAATTGACATTAAAATATGTGTTAATTTTATTTTATTGACAAATAAGAGTTTCAAATTAAAAAAATTTAATATTATTTTTTTCCTCATTATTTAAAATTTTTCCGAAAACCTTGAAAATGAAAATGTTTGTCCTTGAGAACCGGGAAAACCTTGAATTTCAAATTTATATTCCGCTGGACACCCTGCGCAAAATCGCCGAGCAATGCGAGGATTTTTCGCCGGTGTTGTGGGCCACTGTTGAACCAAATCCAAACCGATGTTCGGGCGAAGCTCAACGTCGTGGATTTTTTTTTATTCTATATTTTCCGCTGCATGTAAGTTTTGCCCAAACGATAATTCGTGTGGACAAAACTTAAGTGCACTTTGTCAATATACCCTAAAAATACATACATAGGTGAAATAACATCGAGATTTACTGTCTCTCTCACACATTTTAGTTGAATTTACTTTAAATCTTTTAAACAACATTTAATTGAAAAAAACGCTTTTGTATGCACTTTGTATTCTATACTAGAACATTTCTACACCAAGAAATCAAATATTTATTAATAATTGTTTAAATTTTTTTAGAATAAGACATTTTGTACAAAGTATATCCCTTACGGAAAAATACTACAGAAGTTTATAGTGACTACAAACATTTGTGTAGTTTTGCCCAATTTACCACAAAAATGCTAATGTTACTTTAAAAAAAA